>NQII01004047.1:122113-178487 GCA_002778355.1 Clitarchus hookeri
GGGGGGGGGAGGGGTGCAGCAAGGTAGCGATCGCCCCTCCACTGTTCAACCAGCAGGAGCGTTGTTCCCCTGGATTGATAAAGTGTGGATGCTCACCGCTGCAGTTTGTAATAAATATATTCAACTTACTGCAGACTTATTGCCTCATTTTTTAAAAATCTTTCTTTCTTTTGGGTTTTTAATTTACCAAAAATTTCAACATTTCAGTAGAAATTATTTATTTAAAATATTTACAAACCTTGGCCCACATGGGATGAGTATTACATACGTTCACAACCGCGTGCACATACAAACGCTCAGTTTGAGAGACAGAGGGAGAGAGAGAGAGAGAGAAATATAGAGAAGGGGAGGAAGAGAGACATAAGTTTTAATTGAACATGGGCACTGTCACAGAAAATGTGAGACTTGCTTTCCTCCTGCAAGCCAGAGGCCAGCGTCTGTGGCTTTTGGTTAGAGGAATTTATGGTGATACACTTATATAGGCTGCTAACGGTTAATTATGCACTTTTGGAAGACCTGCTTAAGATCCACTTTCTCTTTCATTTCGTTTCCTTCCGCTATATGAAAGATTAACATTTCCGTGGACCATGCCACTTTATTCTTACGTCATGCAAGTGGAGAACAATGCATTTTTAGGAAATTTAATGTTTTAATAGTTTGTAAATTCATACTGTGATGTGTAGAAAAGAAAGAAAACCTAACACTTTAGTCACCGTAAATGTACATATTACTGTCTCAGTCAAATATCAGGTCTTACAATTTTTATTTATTAGCTGCCGACTTAATTGAAACCCTGCGTGCCGAGGTGTACTTCAGTATACGTGCACTTAATGGACAGTTAATTCTTTAATGGATGATTTTAATAGTGCTTACTTTCCGAGAACAGCCTTTACACTTATTTTCCTCATATGCTGTTCGTGAATAATTAAGCACTTTTAAAATTCCCATTACCAGGTTCCTGGTCACTTTACCCATGCGCCAGTCATGTGAAAATATGGAACTATTTGCAACCCAAACTTGTCATTGATTGAAAAATCACTTCTGATACACGATATTGTAGAGCTTTACGTTTTGGAAACTGGCATGTGTTCCCATACAAATTCAGTCAAAGTGAATGAAGAGTGGAAAAATAAAAAAAGCTCTGTAGTACGTATGTCCGAAGTAATTTTTCTATTAATAACGTATCTTCATTTAAAGTATTTGATAACACTACTTGTGTTACTAATACGCCAATTCCAACTCTAATATGTATGAAGTAAAAAATAAAACATTAAAATAACTTCCACTTAATTAAACGTTACACTCGCAGTACAACCTCAAGACTTAGAATCATTTAAACTACGTTCTCTGCCAACTCGACCAGAAGCCTGCATGCCAGTGCGAACATCATAAATACAGTTAACGGAAGTAACGTTTTTCGAAGGTTAATTTCAAAGTTGTTCACTTTACCGTGAACAGCCTACACCACTACATTACCCATACACTCCCGGAACATACAACTGGTGGCACGGCATTCGTTATGCGATTGTGTGAATCTCTTTATGAGAACAACTGATTGTGAAATGCCTTTTACACTTACAGCACTTCATAACATCCGGAAACCCACATTTTTATGCCCTACCAAAAATATATGTTCATATTCCCATAATCGGAATAGAGTGAAAGCATTGGGATTTCTTCTGCCATTAAAATATTACTATTTTTTTAATTTATATTATTTTATTAATTTAAGCATTTTAGAACAGTACTACTGAATAAATTAGGTAGGTGGGTCTTATAGAATCCACCTTTATACATGAAAATATATAACTGCCATCGTCAGAAAAATACGTGCATCAAATTTCTGGTTCTCGTTTCTGCTAACCCACCAAAGTATCACTGTAGGAAAAAAAATTGTAATGTACGAAACGAATATTTACTACTTAGGGAAACTGAACGTTATATGATACGCAGGAACTGTGAGTGTAAGTAAGTCTACGTCAGCAGAGCTTTACCGCATTTGCGGAGAAGCTCTAATGAGCAATAATCTAAACACGTCTCACCACACCACGCGTACAAAAGTTAATAAATGATGCCCAGTGAAAACGAAGTAAATGAAACAATGCATGAGATTTTTTTCACTGTTAGCCTTTTCGAGTTAACACTTCATTCAAATCAGACCGGCACATGAGGTACAAGGACGAAAACGGCGATATAACGGTTTCAGGATGATCCATTCCAAAAATAAAACTTCGTTACTAAGAATACAATTGCAATAAACGTGGTCCCGCTCGGTCAGGTATACGTCTACGACGCGAGCATGACCTTGTGTTGGAACCATGCGTATGCATGGAGCGGGTTGGGGCCCGCAGCGACTGGCGGCTATTTTTGGCGTGAACGAAAATTTCCAAGCAGAATATCTCACGACTCAAATGTGCTAGCGCGCTGATTTTGCTGTCAAACGAAAGATCTCGTCTAGATCTCTCGATTAAAGACAAGTATCCATTTCGTAACTTTCATTTCACTCTCATACCTCAACAAAGAAGTGGAGAGATTGGAGTTGAGAGATTTGGGCGACTCTTAACATCGACGTATGGAGAGCCGATGAGGGTGAAGTGATGTGAGTACGGAGCAGTGCCGGAATGCTAATGCAGAAGAAACGGAATATGTCCGAGAGAACCCGCCGATCAGCGACATCGCCCGGCACGATTCCCACGTGCGAAAAACCGGGGGCGACCCTGGCGGGAACCGAACCAGGTTCTCCTTGGTGAAAGGCGAGTATACTTCAAAGAAAACATTACTCGCTAATGCAGACGTAATCACGTGAAACTCACGGTTGTACAGCGACACAATCACACCCCGATATTTTTTCGTTGCTGAGACAATTAAAACGTATTAATTATGCCGAATAGGTATTATAATAAGCGGTAATTAAAAAGCTTTTTCTCCTAGTTTTTGTATGCTTGCTCCAGGCTTTTTTTTTTTTTTTTTAAAAGTCTCGGACATCCACACGGGAGTGCTCCCTTCTGACGTAGAAAGGAGCGCGCTTCACTAAGGAGTTTCTTGCTCGACAGCTGCGAACGATGGTGTGTGCGCGGCGCAGTTTCATCAATCTTCCGAGGTCAGCGCCATCTACTCTGCGGGGATAAGACTGATGGCCAGTCGCGCGGTCCGCAGCCTCGCCGACAAGCTATACTATGACAGCAAACACTGCAGAATGGCGAGCCGCTCCTCACATTGCGCCCTGGCTCAGCTAAAGCTACTGTCGGGGGACAACGCCGCTTCTCGTCACATACACACGCTCTTTACTCAGCACTTTTCAAATCAACCTTTGAAAAAAGTCTCTGAACCTACCTGCGTGTATTTTATCGGGCACACTGACTGGCATGCTCCCAGTAAAATTGTATCTGATGAGAAGGATGATGATTCTCTCGACATTCCTAAACATTTCACCAACGAGTTTTCTTCGACAAGTGGTGTGAAGAAGGGAGAAATCTCCAAGAACGCTCGTTACATATTTTCCGAGGGCCCGAAGGAACTTGTTGACAAAATCAGACCTGCAAAAAATGCTGGTATTTCTCAGATATTGTTGAGATATCTTCAATCGTCGATGAACTGAAGGATCGGTGTTATATCAGATGAGACTGTTGGGGGGGTACTATCCATGATCTTCAAACATCTGATAAATGTAGTGATCGAATATATGAAATAATAAGAAAGATAGAATGAATAAACCAAGTAAATAAATCAAATTTATGAATACATAATAATGTGAGTTTAATTTCTTATTCAGTCCGTTCTGCTTCTCTGAAAGACTTATTAAGTCAGCGGTGTGTTCAATAGATTGCCAGAGTCTTGATAAAATTTATGCGAGTGTGTGCAGGAGGAAGGCTGTGTAGGAACTGAAGTATTATGCCTTACTCGGGTTGATTATAATTGGCTGAGTTCTATAAGGCGAACAAACAAACTGTGGAATATTTTCGAGGATTGTTCAGTAACTGGTTAGTTGGCCTGGTTATTTTGCATGGACCTTTGTCATGGCCAGCTTTGGCTGAAATGTTTTGTGTGGATTTGCAAAGTTTTGCAAAGATTTTGCGAAGCTTTTGTGCAAAGAGGATAGCACCGAGATTAGTATTAGGCAAGTTTTTCGAGACTAGTTGTCATCATCTGTTGGTATAGGTGTTGGTATGGTCGGTTGGTGTTATGCACTGCTATAACTATTTATGCAGGAATTGGTCTTGACAGAAGCCAATCATGAGTGGAGTCACTCTCTTCAGGAACCAATTGATAATTTGACAGAAATGGGGGGCTCTGGAGATTCATGGGGTGGGTTGATAGCGAGGGTGGATAGTGAGGGGGTGAACTAGGATAAGTTTGGAGGGGCTTTGGGTTTTGGGTTGGTGGCAAGCATGGATGTTAATGGGGGCTGTGCTATGTTAAGTAAATGGCGAGAGAAGTGGAGCTACGATAGGAATGTTGATGGGAGGGGAGTATGTGTGCTGCATAAAGTAAATAATTTGCTTTGGGGGTAGTAATATTGATTGGCTATATAGGCAATGAAATAAAGAGGTGGGGGTTCAGTCATCTGCTGATCGTCGTACATGGGAGTAGCTATGTTCTGTCATCTGTATGAGAATCGAACATTTAGGGTCACACACATACAACGTGGCTTTTCGCATTAGGTGTGGAATTTTTCCCTACATATACTTGTAAATTGTCTTAATTTTTCGCGATTTTTCTTGGTTTTCCAATTTCACGGTCATTTGGGTTAATTTTATGGTCGCCAACACTCAACTTAGTGGGTGGAGTCAGTAACGTATTATTATCGTCGATTTTTACAAATGCTTCTTCGATTTTTAAAAAAATTTCTCAATTTTTAGAGATGAAATTCAATGGGGTCAAGGTTATGCATTTTTTCGAACTTTTTCTAAATTATTTGTTTTCAATACCATTGGGGTTAAGGTCAAGACCACTGGCATCCAACGTGGGTGTCGGAGTCAGTAGTGTAATATGTTCCTTAACTCTTATTAGTTTGTTTAGATTTTTTGACAATTTTTTCTCGATTTTTTGTGTTTATTTGTATTTAGAGTCAAGGTCACCAACATACAACATGGTTGTAAGAGTCAGTGATGTAATGTGTTCCTAAATTGTTATTAGTTTCTTTCAATCTTTTGAGATTTTGGCTTGTTTTTATAAACAGGGAAGGTTGGTTAGGTGAGACGTAGGGGTGTTGGTTAGGGTTGTGACGGGAGCGGAAGGGGAGTGTGAGGTAACATCATATGTTTCGCATTTTTTAGAATTAATGATTAGATTTTTGCGATTATTCTCGAATTGTTATGATTTTTTCCGAGGAAGGGGTGGGGTGTAGAGCGGTGGTGTTAGTTTGGGTGGCGGAGCGAGCGTGAGGTATTCGTTTTATGTTCCTGGAATTTAGAATCAATTTTTCTATTTTTTGCGAATTTTCTCTATTTTTTTTATTTTTTGGTGGCTTGGGCGGGGAGGTGGTTAGACCAGGGTGGTGGGATTAGTATGAGGTTAACATTAATGTTTCTCAATGTTTTTATTTTTAAAAATTTTAAATTTTCTTGAGTTTAAAGCCATTTAATGTCGTGAACACCGGGTCAATGTGGATCACCAAGATCCAATTAGGTTATCGGGTGCCATACTAATATAGCTGGTCCAGGCCGCCGGCCGCGGGTACCTCGACAACCGAGGTGGCGGGCGAATCCTGAATCCTGATGCATGATGCCTGTCCCAGAACTCTCATTATTATACGACTCACAATATTCATGTGTATTTTTCGTAAGAACTATTTCTTAATAGGCATTACTAACACGCCTATTTTCTCGCTGTTTTAATAAGTATTGATTATAAATGTAATATTATAACTAGGCAATTAAATATAAGTACAAATTTAAGATAACAAAATTAAGATAATTTTATGTAACAGGAGTAGTAAACGCTTGTGAAATATGACATATTAAGAAAAAAACCTATTACCTTATACATAATGTGATGTTTCAAAATTTTCATAAGAAAAGTGTTAGGAAACCGTTAGCAGACTATAGTTACATGTCTCATTGTTAGGTGAACATTTATGGGTACTGAAACTATCTATTTTGCTACTATGTATTTTTTAAGCAATTTTATTAAGTATTTACTTTTATTATAATTTATATTTTCACACGCTGGTCGTATGAAGAAAGTGTTAAGGCCCATGGCAACGTTAATTTTAAGTATGGCGGAAGTATACACAATTTTGCATAAGCAGGGCATTAAAAGTGCTCAGTTTACCGCGAAATGTATACCTAACTTACTCTTGCAACTTAACTAACAGCCACATTATTATACTGTCAATTCGCTATATCTTCACACTTTTTGAATCAAACCTCTGAAAAAACACCCCATGTATGAAGCGGTTGGTCGTTTCTTAAATATGTCATATATCGCAAGCGTTATATGCTTGTGTTTACATAAATCTACCAAATTTTTGTTTAAATTGAACTTTGACTTATATTGTAATTATAAATTATATTTAATTTATGACTACCATGAATAAAGACAGATAAAAGTGGTGTTTTGGTAATATCTAGTAATAAATTGTAATTATGTAAAATATTATTACACCGAATGCGCACGAATGCGGTGCGTTGACCAGATGATGTAATTGTCTAAGCTTTGCATGAATGTATCAGGTGAAGGAATTTTCTGTTAGTAGAACTTTGGCAGGGCTTCAGAAAAGTGTGATGTTACCATGAATGGACTACAGATGAAGTTATGGACAGTGATTTTTCAAAGGTTCATTATAAAGGTGCTCGAGTTACCGTAAACAACATTTACAACTGAGGATATGACTGAAATAAAGGCTTGAATAAACTAAGGCCATTCTTTCATAAACAGTTTGTCGTGTTTATTATTGCCCATAGATATCGCACACATATTATGTTATCGATAGCCCGGTTCTTCACGAAGATAAAAAATGTTTCTGGACCTACGTTGGCACTATTATTGAATACTGTTGTATCTTTGCCTTCGTTTTATTGTAAGTAGCAGTTATTCATTTAATGTAAGAGAGCGAAGAGATTTGGGCGGCTCTTAACATCGAGGTCGTGATAGCCGATGAGGGTGAAGTGAGGTGAATATGGAGCAACGGGAAAACGGGAGATCCCTGAGAAAACCCGACGACCAGTGGCAACTACCAGCACGATTTCCAAATGCAAAAATCAAGGGGCGACCTCGCCGGGAATCAAGCCTGGTTCACATTGGTGGGAGGTGAGTAGTCTAACCACTAAATAACCGTGGTCCTCCTTTAATGTGAGTAGTTTCTGATTATAGGAATTGTTGCCTTTTAAGAGAAAATAGTATAATTTATGTTTCTTGTTGCAAACATGCACGTCTCCAAAAAAGGCATGCCATTATCTCAAAATGTAGTTTTCTTACTAAGGCCTTTTTATTCCAGTCAACTCCTCAATTACATGCTCTGCATGTCTATATATCTATTAACATTAGGGTTCTCTCTGTTTGCATTTAAACAATCATTTACTAATGTATGAGTGCATGTACGCGTATATGTACGTACGCACATGTATGCGAAGCTAAATACGTATCTACGTCCTTATGTAAGATCGTATGTTCGTAGGTAAGTGCGAATTATATATGTAAGCTGTATGTATGTATGATTGTAAGTATGGAAGTATGTGTTTATTTATGCAAGAGAGCACCCTTCTGTAAGTGTGTATATGAGCTCCACGGAAAAAAAGGCTGAATACATAGGAATGAAATTTCTACCCGATCTTTGTCACAAACCTTAAAATAGCGCCAAAAAAGTGACTCTTCAGTCAAATATATGATTAAAAACTTAGTTATGAAATTTTTTATTTTGTTGGCATAAAACATGCACAAGAGTAGTCAGTACACAAATATTGAAAATCATGAGCCAAGTCCATTTTCGGAAAATGACTTAATCAAGATTTACGCATGATCTTCGCAAAACGGATTTTTCTAAGGTGTGTACACCCCAACTTTTTTCACCATTGAAGAGACGCTAGTATAATACATAATAAGAAATGTCTAAGTGAAGAACCTAATTGTAGGTCTCATAAAATATTCAGTATTTTAACGCTGCAATCACATTTTCGTTCAACAGGTTTGTTTTTGTTTTTAAACGAAATGTTAAATTTATTTTCTTTCTACCAGGGATAGTTGCTGTTCGATCGAAAAGTCAAAATAACTAATAGCGATGTTACATTAAACATTAAAAAAGGGTTATTTAAACACATATCACAGCGACAATCAGGAAATACATAAAGCTAAATTGTTACTCGACACTGCAAGAACAAAAGAAAAGTGTTTCAATATTACTACTTACGAATTTAAAACTACAGGCACTTACAAGAAGAAATATGTAATAATCATTAAGATGCCAGTAGGAAAATTTTCTTGAATTCGGTAAGTAATAGGTTAACGCACGTAATGTTTCTCAGGGCTTATGACACAAGC
This sequence comes from Clitarchus hookeri, assembly GCA_002778355.1. Taxonomy (NCBI): domain Eukaryota; kingdom Metazoa; phylum Arthropoda; class Insecta; order Phasmatodea; family Phasmatidae; genus Clitarchus; species Clitarchus hookeri. The sequence goes on from NQII01004047.1 coordinate 130,592, forward strand.
AAAAAAACATAATGTCAGGAGGTATGACCAGGAAGTTAGTGGTGATGCGTGGAATGGCGAACTGTTGTCAGAGACAAGCTTGTAAAGATGCGTACAGGCGCGAATTTTGTATGTACCCCTTTCTAAAGATGTTTTAAGGCAAATTATGGAATTGAATTATGAATCTTTAAGGCAGCCCGCGTCTCCCGATGACACCCTCCTCGACAAGTCAGCCGATCACATAGCACGGTTGCTAGCCCATACTTCCGTACAGATTAAGGCATCATTCCTACACTGTTAGAAAAATCGTCCGTATAATTACGGAAAATACCGGTTACAAAGTGGCTACACATCGGCATTAAATTACGAAGTCGTCTTTTTTTTTTCAGAAACGCTCTCTCCGTAAATTTTACATAAATCTCCGCGAATTCACGGAACGTGTCCAAAAACTGCCAGGTTTATTTTTAATCTGCTCTTTATAAAAATTGGTAACTAAAACATTTGGCTTTCGTTATTTGGGTGATTCACTGTGTGTAATAATGAATACGAAATATTAAAAATATTGTCTCCGGTGGCGGGATTAGAACTCATAAAAACGTTTTTGGCAGGCCAACACATTATAGACGCACCAACCACGCTTTTACAAGAAGTAGTGTTGTAAATACGGAATATATTTGCAATGATGCATATACCTCTTAGTTTCTAGTCATGTTAGAGTGTGTTTTTTTTTAATTTCAGGTTTACGAATAGGGGTAAGAAAAAAATCATTTTATTTTCGGTATTAATGTCACTGTGTATAACAGAGAAATTAAAAAAAAAAAAGGTTTAAATGTTTAGTTCTGTAGTGGGATTTAAACACGAATCGAAAAATTAACACTCAATAACTCGAAATACTAACCTACCGCACATTTAAACGAAGTATTTTGTAAATATGTATTTTACATGAAAGTGACGAACACGCCTGTCTCGGTTTCAAGTCGGGTTAGAGCACTTGCTATATTTGCGGTTTATAAAACGACGTTACAAAAATATTGTTTTATTTTCGTTATGTGCGTGTTTTACTGTGTATACAGAAGGGTTTGTCCCGTAAAGGAATTTGAACAAGAATCAACGAATTGGCACTCCATGAGTGGTTCGCCACTCACGTAAGTAGCATTGTGAATATGGGAATTTATACGCTTCAGGTATCATCTGCATTGTTCGTGTCTCAAAATCTAAGACATAAGAATACGAACAGCTTTCGTATTTTATATTTACGGCGCTCATTTCCGTTATTCGTCATTACGAAGAGCCTTTACGTAAATTAACTCTACATCTCCGTAAAAGTTTCCGTAAATCTACAGAAATTTCTAACGGTGTAGGGAAATTACATGGTTTATTTTCCTTTTTGATATACAAAGGATTATTCCATGTACTACAAAAGTTTACCCTTAACATTTACTTCTTGCTTTATTACGTTATTTTTCTATGCTAGAAAATGTATTATTTTTTTACACATTCCGTCTTTTTGAAGGCGTGGCTTGATTCTCAGCTGCTGGAGGGAGAAGTGGAAAAGACGTTAACCTCACTGACGTTTCTTGAGGCGGCCGAGGGACATGTCAAAAGAAAACGAATCGTCTGCCTGTCTCTTGTTCTTATGCATTGTTACAGCCAGGTGTCCCTTTTGAAAATTACTTCCCTTTTGCCGCTGGGTTGGTGTGTTAAGGTCTGCATCCTTCTTTTCCACCAACGTAGACTGGCCAAGCGTTGCTTCAGAGACATTACAATACTTATTTTTATGCACGTTTAAACAGCTATGCATATTAGAAATATCCGATGAGCGTATCACACATATACGAGCTGTATACTGGTTGTGATTTAAAAAAGATATGATACTACTTTAAATTTTATATTTTGATCTAAAATATTGATTGTTTCAACGTCATGTTGATACAATAATAAGCCTAATAAGTGGCAGTTAATAAATGCGTAGTACTATTATAATTGTCCTTAATAGTGTACTTACACCCACGCCTAACCTTGAAAACAAACCCAGAATACTTTTCACCGTGGTTAGGTGAGGAACCAGCAACGCCCACACAAGTTGACATCTAGAACACTTGATATTAATCTTAATGGCATAGTATTATAATGCCTTGGTGTGATAGTATTTCCAGGACGTCCAACCTTCCCAGAAAGAACTAAAGCAAAAGATAAAATCGTAGTGAATCAGAGGAAACACTTTTTACATTTTTTAGCATAAATAAAACGTGGTACATCACTGGATCTGATTGAAAATAACGTATTCAGGAACAATGTATTAATGCTGATAACTTCACGACTCAAGGATCTTTATATTTTCTGTTTGCAGTCCTTTGAGCTCACGCCTTATTTTATCCAATTCCTCGTTCGTGCACGTTTCCAGTACGCTTTGAAACCGTTGTCTTCGTGGCTGCAACGATCAACATTGAACCCTTGTTAAGAACATAGCTGACGATTACAGGAAACCGATCCTCGCCAACTTAGATATATCCTTTTTTACCACAAGTTACATTTGAGAAAGTTTAACAAAATGTTTCGCACGACACAGCATAAAATAGTAGTTTCTGAAGTTTGATAAAATCATTACAACAGCACTAGGTTTATTAAATTTTGAGTAGTGACTGCCTGCAATATATATGTAATTTTTTCTTGCGGTCGATAACATAAATTATTTTAGTAACCGTTTTCAAGCAATACAGATTTTAAAAAGTGTGCAAAGCAATGATCTATGGATTGTTTGTGCTTAAAATAAATACACAAAATCTGTTACGCAGGTTTTGGCGAATATTTTATAAATACAAATGGCGAGGACTGATACCGTTTATCACGGTTTCTTAGAGAAGCCGTTAAGAACACAGCTGTCAGCTAAAATTTACACCTGAATTTTGACTCCTTACAGTTTATTTATGCCAGAAAAGAGCAACCATGCTGTCTGTTTAACATCCAAAACGTAACTTTCTGGTAAAGCGCGGGGTCCAAAAATGTTTTAGGTAATCAAAACCAAACACAACTCATCGTGGTGACACAATGTGAACGTAAACTAAACTGAAAGGACACGAAGTAAAAGTGTTAGAAGATAAAGTTATGTATACACATCGAAATAAAAATGGACTTTTTCTTTTATACACCTATTCCTGTCGGTACAAATAAAAACCTTCTTCAGCCAATAAAGGTTGTTGAAACTCTGAAAGCAATAGAACGCGTCTTGAAGCACGGTTTTATAGATATTTTTTTTTTAGAGATACTGTACATTAGAGAATGTATTACAGAATGTCGCCAAATCATATTTTTAACAAGAACGATGTTGAAAATATTTTCGCTATGGAGCTTTTCCTTAATTTCATATTTGTTTGAAAATGTACGGTAGGGATAATGTGACGGTTGATTACCAAGACCACATGCAACCATCCCGTTGTGGGGTTCACATACTACGTCAGTGGAATAGTTACGGTAATGGAATCCCATCGCGCATTTCATATCGCGGACCTCTGCAGTTTGAATGCGTGGCACGGTCACGCGCAGTGATTGGAAATGGAACTGGACGGTTTGCGTTCGATTTCCGGTCGGAGCGGCGTGATGTGCTAGAGCTTCCGCGATGCGAGGGAGAAGTGGACAGTGCGGGCGGAGCAGCAGGCAACGCGGCGAGAACTTGCTCTCATACACTGTCGTGTAAGTGATCAAGTATTGACCACTTTGGTTAAGTACATGTTCCTCAAATTGCTTTAAAACTTTCCATAAACAAATCGTAATTTCATAACTAAAATTCGTCGCTTACTCATTATCGAGTTTGTCATGGTGTCCCGTGCACTAAAACCGATTATTAAAGAACGTGAGAAACAGTTGTGCAACCTAAACAGTAGGTAAATTATCACTGAGAAAGCTTAGTTCATGAGTGAACTTAATGGATGTTCAGAAACATAACATGCACCCATTCCGGAGATGAGAATCGCCCGCACGGTCTTAACGTCATGTGTCCTGACTTCCAAATTGTAGTATGTTTCTTCAGATATTTTGATTCTGAATAAAAATCTAGTCCGTTGGTACTGCGACATAGAAGGAGATATTCGCTGTAAGTTTGGCTGACTTACTAGAAAAAATATGAATAAGTAGATTTTAGCAATTCTCAAAACTTCACATCTCATTATGCAACTCAGCTTTGGGGCGGAAAAAAAACCTGCAACCTCCAATTCTATAATCTTAAAGTTTATAACAAAACTAAATAATTAAATTATGCATTATATTTTTAATATACTCTTGTACTGTCTGCCAGTAAAAGATTTGCAGTAAGCCGTCCACCAGCAATGCGGTTTATAAAAAAAAGTAACACTGATTTTGGCAGCATTTCTAAGGAAAGGTGTCCTACTGCTACAAACATTTTGCGAACCGGTTAAAATGTAAGAAATTGCGCACAAGACTGCCACCAATCGAAATATGGCGTGATATGTCGGAATCATTGTTCATCATCTCTTTTAAGAATTGCCCAAAATCTAATTAGAAGAGAAAATTATTGACTTATTATGTGCAGAGATTTAATGGCTTACAGAACTCAAAAATGCGTAAGAAAATACACACTGACAACCAGGAAAGATTAGCTTTGTCATCATCGTGCATAAATATTGCTAGGAAATGCAATAAAAATTGACAGAAGAAGGCAAGGCATACGCCAACAATTGTGAGACATATACATCAAACCCGAATCAGTGGCATCAGGCAGCGAAACACTAATCCCTGGAAGTCATTTATGGGCTATTACAGACTGACCAATCAGTCGGACGTACGGAGAATCAGAGTCACGGCGTAGTATTCATTGTTATATCTGTAGATTCGACGTAAAATGTGCTTAGTTGCTTTTTTTCTCGTTCACTCGTTCTTGAGATGGAGACTTCGATAATTTCGAACACAATAAACTACATAACGAATATTTGTGCCAATATTAACTAAATAAATTCTATGTACAATCCATGAACAATCGTGTAGACGGGTGGAACTGCACGTCCGCCGAAACACGTGTTCGCAAGGCGATCACTCCACTCAGTATTCGGTTCATCCACCTACAGTTGAGGAAAAAAAAAAAAAATTGCGTAAAAAAAGAACAGCAATCGTTTCGTCAAATAAAAGTTCTCCATACTTCGGTGAGAAGCGTGTGTTCCACATTAGAAAGGATTTAAAACTTCGAAACCCAACCTTTTCGCAAGTATCCGCCATTTTGCAACACCTCAAAGCGAGATTAAAATAAGTAAAATTTAGCCATCGTAACGATTAGCAAACTGCGACTGATTGCACTCGTTTTCACTAATATGGCTCCATTTTCAGTATGTTTGGTTTAGAATGTAAGGAGTATTCCCTGTGGTACACTTTAACAGAATTCATAATAATACAAGTTGAGTACGTCAAAAACCACTTCATACTTTGTTCGTGCTGGTATTTTACGTATACATATCTTATAAGTTATTTACTTAGAAATATTTCACGATTATAGAGACAAACAAGAGTGCTACTAAATAAAGAGAATGTACTTACGAAGAGAATACAAATATATACATCATTACTTCTGTCATTGTATACTACTGGGTACGGTGAGGGACCTTAACGGATAGTCTCTGATTTATTATTCTACTCCAAAGAAAGACTCAGCCAAACATAACATGTCAGCTAAATTTTGTCCGTTAATATGATTCATTGTAGGCTGTTCGCTGTTAAATAAGCACTTTTGGACGCAGTGCTTGTAACTATACGCGTTTTTAGGGGTTATATTTACCGCTAGTCACAGATATTATGATGATATATGATTACACAGAGCATTTCCTCACGTTGCCAATTCATTTAATATAATTTTAAAATTCAGTTTTACTATCTGAATTAAACCAAATACAGTATAATCTTATGTTAATTTAAGAGTTATTGATATAGATATCATGTGTAAGTATATTTAATTAGTTTCTAGACGATATTCAGTATTCTAAAGTTATTCGATATTTTTCATTTATTCCCTAAAGTGTAGGAAGTACTGAATGTTAATTTTAAAAATGCACTAAATAAAATTTACTAGTTGTCTCTCGTCTCGCCATTGCATGTTGGTGGAGATAAATTGCGTGGTTAGACGACAGCCAATTTGAGGACAGGTGACAACATAAGTAAGGCATAAGTAAAATCGAACATTTTTCTTTAAAAAAAAAATTATTACAGCCATTTTCAAGGATGGACGTGAGTATAAATGTAAGAAACTTTAATAATATAATAAGTTATCAAAGAGAATATAATATTTAATATAATTGTTGTAAAGCGTTTTCAAATTGGAATATATTTTTATTGAAGATAAATGAGTTTGATTATTTGTGTTTAAGAAGATTTGTCAAATGTTGTGTGAGAAAATTACCGAGAAAAAAAATTTGTGAAAATAATTTTGACGTACTAATTTTCACGCAAATATTACTACGGAAATAATTTCTACATAACTGATTCAACTTAAGTGTTACATGCTTATGACCTACTTTTAATATTTTATATGCTTCCTCCATGCGTAGATTTAACATTGCCGTTGCCGTGATCACTTTACTCGTGCGTTATTGGAGTGAAACTGTGGAATAATTAGTAATGTAAAAGTGTTATCAGTCCACAAGTTTTTATTCTAAAGATCTTAAGACAAGATATACTAAATTCAGTGGCCATAAAATTAAACATTACAATTGCAATACAAGGTCAATTCTAAGGAACTATAATTTTTTTTACTGCTTACTTAACACGAAGCCTGCATGCCAGCTTATAAAATAAGTAGTATGTATGAATGTAAAAAGAGGTACTAATTTTTTTTTTTCAAATTTGATTTTAAAAGTGCTCACTTTACCATGAACAGTCATAAGAAAAATTTAAATCACCTTGTTTAAGCTGGGGGTACGACAATAAATGCAGCGCATTTTGGCAGAAATATGTGCGTGTAGGTTGGACGAGAACATCTGGTTGCCAAATATTTCTGCAGTGCAGCTCGCGGTTGGTGGGTTACGCCAGGCAGGGAATTAGCGCCGTGAGCGTTGGAATTACATCGCCGAGTAAACACTAAAGGTGCGGGGCAGTTAATTCGAAATTTACGTCGCGGAAATTTACGAGAGTCTCGTAAATTTGCGTTAGGGGAACAAGAGTGTGCGGTGACGGCGGCAGACGCATCTTTACGACGGTGGCCGGTTGACGGGGCGAGCTGCCGCGGAGGCTTAGCAGCAACGCGCTGACTTACGAGGTGCGACTAATGACTTCTTGCGGCTGTAAACCTGCTCCCTGTCTCGGCTGTTGTGCTCGAGCTCCTGCAACCTGGCGGCTGCTGCAGTAACTACACGACCACACAACACGTGTTGAGAGTGCACGAGCTAAGCAGTATACACTAGAAACTAATACCGGACAGCTTGAAGGTTTCTGCGAGAAAACGTAGCGGAGTTGTCACCTCCAGTCAGCAGATAGCAGCACCTATGTTCAATAGTGCTTTCCAATGATATATTATGATACAATACCAACATGATGCATATGAGGACGAAATTTCCTTTCCTTTCTGAAAAGTTTATTTGACCAAGGTCAAAAATTATACCCAGAAAATTAATTCATAATATGTCAAATATTAAAAAAATGGAGAATATTTACTAATAAATGTTTATTGTTATAAATTGTTTTAGTTTTTCTGAAAATATGGTAGTAGTAACACCTGTTGCACTAAGTTTATTTTTCGCACAACAATTTCAAATGCTGATCATAAAGAGCTGTCCTGTATATAATTATAGTGTATTTGGGTATAATACTCGACCGAGACGAGTGCGCATTCGTAAAGTATGTGAACTGCAAGCCACCGTTTATAATAACTAGGACGCTATAGTCTGTTCACCTTGAAACTTATCTTAAGCAATGCTAAATTTCTACTTTCAGTATATTATTCCGCCCCATACAAGAAAGTATAGGAAATCTCAGCAAAGAGACTACGCGCTGGACTCGTGCCTACTCAATGTAATATTATTTCGCATAAGAATTATTTCTTACTAAGCGTTACCAACAAAGTTTTTTTTTCTCATTGTTTATATATTATATATAAACGATGTAAATAGAATAAAAGTAAAAGTTCTATGTAATTAAAAACGAGATAATTTTGTGTTAACACATGTATAAAACGCTTGTAATAGTGGGATATTTAGGAAAGAACCAAACACGTCATCCATTGGGTGATTTTTTTAAATGTTTGATTAAAAAAGTGCGAAGAAATCGCAAAAAGATTATACTCCCTCAGCGCGAGAGAAGTACAATCACTTGTGGGACTGTAGTCCCCTCCCATTTTTTTAAAATCATTATACGAGCCCAGGTTGGGGAACGCTAGCCCATCCCGCCTGGCTGTCATTCGGACAGATAAACTGCGGTAGCATCTACAGGATGTTTGTTAAAAGGCACCCTGGGTAGCGCCAGGCGGCCTGGTACCTATTACTGTTTTTCCTCTCCCATCCTGCCAGCGTAGAAGGGGGGAGGGGGTGGAGGAATCACATCCCTATATAGCGGAATTTAGAAATGCAGGGCTTTTTTTAGGAACCGGCATGAGACCCTGAATGAGCCCCGTGGTGGTTTTGATATTGTCAAGCAGATGCTAAAGCCAAAGTTGTACATGACTGGGCGGTTCAGGAGGAAAGGCCTGGTGTGTGTGTGTGTGTGTGAAATACACAACTTGGCTGCAGGTGGCCAGTGTAATGACCATACATTCTTGGCACAGTGCTCATCTTCCCAGGTAGTTTTAACACGTTCCGTCACCGCGTCCACGATCGTGAACTTGTTGCAAATTAATTAAATTTATGACCGGTACAGTACAGAGCAAGGTATCAGTGCCCAGTATCTTGAAATTCTTCGCTGTGGCCAATCTGATAGATGAAATGTTCTATGCCTCTTTGTCAGGAATGGGAAACGCCAGTATCTTCGAGCACGCAGTACTCTGTTCATTGCCTGTCAGAAAAATTCTAAACATATGTACAGCGTCTACAAAAAAAAACGCAATTGCAACACTTGAACTCAGAAATTGATGTGTGACGGAACGAGTTAATGCTGATTCTTGGGGTTGTGCTTGGCATTTCTGTGCATAGGTGTTTCTTCAAGTTATGCATACACATGAGCACGCGCTCACTAAGACAGTTGACAGCCTACCCGGAGTTCACCAGCCTTTCTGAACAGCAACGCTAGCGCACGGGATTCATCCGTCCTCTGCTACACAGATCATCTGGCCAAGTTATACGTATCGCCGTGGAACAATTCAGAACAGCCGCTCGCATCGCAACCTCACGGCCGCACACGCCAGCGTAATGACGTCACTTGCCAGCAGCGCGTAATACGCCGTTGGTCGATCAGCGTCACCGGCACTCCAGTAAACTGCGAATCTTCCAAAACACGCGGCAGCCAATTAGACACAAAGCAGTTTTCTTGAGCTTCGCGCTGCCGATCAGCAAATGAGTACGCACATATCATAGGAGCCGCCACATAGTTTCATTATTTATACATATATGTATATTCTCTGGTATAGCCTAATCTAGCGGCTGTATAGAAAGTGGAAAACGCCTTCATAGGAACGAAGACAAAGCAAAAATTCGTCGCCTTTTTTTAAACTAGTTTACTGGGAGATTCGTGATCACTTCCGTATCCTCGTGTCGTCATAGTGCGGCCAGACAAGCAGTCGTCGCTCATTCTATGTCTAAGAAATTCAAACATATTCTACAATACCGTCTGACAGGGTGGAGGACAGACTGTGAATCTTTTCTTTATAAATATGTTAAAAATTAGCAGCACTATTTCTACAGGACTATCCTGAACTCCTGAAATAAATTTTATGATATTATTACCTGTGTGAGGTAGCAAAAATAATACGGCGTATGACCAAACATAGTTATTAAATGTGAGATAAATTCATAAAAATAGGAACCTGAAAATGGCAGGTTACATACCTTGCTGGCAACCCACACAACCCTTCAAATACTGCGTGTTCTCTCGAGATCCGTTCGCCTGAGGGTTTACAGCATGGAAACTTCTTGTGATCGTTTACTGTAAACATTGTAATTAAGTCATAACAATCGATGAAGACCCACGGGTAACGCACGTTTATTGGTTAATCACATGGTAACCACTAATTTTCTAACGACGACCGACGTTATTACGATGTCATTGCCCGGTAATTGTTCACAGATGTAAGATATCTGATCAGGCTTATACCATTCTCGAAATAGTTTTTTTTAATTTCACGTTGTTTCTGCTACTTTGTAAATAACTAATTTCAGTTCCCAGTTTTCAAGGTAGTTTCTCTCCCTTAATAAGCATGTTAAGCCATAGGTCCTATTACGAGTTTTACCTCATTTACCATAAAATCATTTAACGAAGGGGGCAGCAGGCGTTCAAGAAAATCCTGTATCATACTTCTTGTAGTTTATGGCGTCACGCGCTAGGAGAATGACCTAACTGGCCAGTAACAAGGCGGAATCACAGAGTATTAAAGAATACAGAGGTGAAATGTCAGCGTGTATAGTCTATTGGCGATTTCTTCACACTTTTTACATAAACCTTTGAAAAATCACCCTATGAATGACGTATTTGGTTGTTTCCTATACATTTCACGTATGACTAGCGTTCTATACACATGTTAAAATAAAAGTATCTTTTTTTGAGTTAAATTAAAATTTTTACCTACATTTTATTTGTAAATTATAATATTCAAATTATAATTAATACGATTCAATATAGGAAAAAAATAGGTGTGTTGGTAACACCTAGTACGAAAAAGTTCTCCATAATAACATTAAATTGAGTGCGAACGAATCCGGGGCGTTGTCACTATGGTGTAAATTTCTATACTTGGTTGAGCTTTGTTTGCATGAGACGAAGGAATATCCCGGAAGTAGAAATTTAGCAGGGCTTCAGAAAATTTGGAAGAAATTGTGAATGAACAATAGTGCGAACTCCAGTCATACACGCCAGCAAAATGGCCTCACTGAACTAGCAATATGGCGGAACGTCGCATCGTTTACTAATCAGCTCCTGATGACTAACCTGCCAGACGGCAATCCGGCCAATAGTGAATAATCTATGACGCGCAACAGCCAGTCAGACCCAAGGCTTGTCCCCCACAGTTTCGCACGGCCAATGAGCGACCAAGTTCGCTTACATCAAAAGAACCGCCACGTCATTGCGCTTCTGCATACTTAATTAATCTAGGGCGGAACGTCATTCGCCAATCAGTACCTGGAGAAGAAATTGCCTGGCGAGAATCTCAAAGGATATAGTAGTGCCCACAGAATGCAGCAGTCATTCAGGCACTGAAACAAAAAAGCACTGAAATAAATGCGGAAGTAACAATCGAAGAAGGGAAATGAACCTGGTTAGTGACGAATCGGCGCAAAAATAGTACTTGAGACATATAAGGTCATGACTCCAAACGGAATGATCGCGGTACGGGGGAGGGGGATCGAGTAAGGCAGTACAGGCCTCCCTCTCCACTTACTTAGCCAACACTGATGAAAGGAGTTGTAATGTACTGCATAAATATATAAGTAGTAGTTAGCGCCACAATAGAAGCCATAGCACATAGAATTAGAATACCCTTACTCAGTGAGCATACAGTGGGAAATTTTTTGCCGACTGGCGAGAGAGCAGACTGCGTTGGAAACATTGCCCGGGGAAGTAATGGTGGCTGGTGCCTACATGCAATGCGTGCGAGCGTTTGTTTACACCTGTAAACTCGTAGGGAATGAAGCATAAACTAATAACCATCTTGAATAAGTGGGGAAGGGGGCGCATGATGCTAAGTACTTGAACTACACGAGGCGTGACGTCAACTGCGTCAGAGAGATTCGCCGGCAGGTGTTCAAACCGAGGAACAAGCAGGTAACAGTTCCGAGCAAACACCGGCACGCCTTGCAATCAAGCATCAGTTACATCGGGACAGAGATGTTCAGAACAAATCCCGAGATATTCGGTCGCTTCAGTAATTTCAGTGGGGCAGTTACAACTACAGTAAAATTTCACTGATGCGAGGCAATTTTCACTTTTTCCGCTCAAAGTTCGTCACTGTGTTTGCCATCGGATTTGTAGTACAGTTATGTGTGTGCGCGCACACAAATCGTTTGTTGAAACATAACGAACGAATCAAACTATTACAAGGTGAACACAGTTAAAAGGTATATATTTTAATATAAATAGTTTATTAAAAATACATTTAGAAATACTCATAAGCCCAAGCATTGAAATTTTTCAAATTCTTTAGAAATCAGGATTTGTGAAAACGACAAATTTAACATTTATTTAATTTTATTTTGTGCACCATAGACCTAAAACAGCTACAATGGCTCCATTGGGAATACTTGAGCGCGTACTAGTTATTATGGTGGCTGGATTTAGCTGATTTAAAGGGTCTGCCTACAAGGAACCTTTTTTAGCGCTTGGGGCCGAAAAGCACCAGAGCGATAAGGCATCTCTACCACGCTAGTCAGTTCGCCATTGCCATTAATCAAAAGGCGCTGAACTTGCCTGCAGTGTTCTTGTCGTGCTGCATGTATTTATGAGACTTTCAGCGGCCAATCCTTCATTTTATTGCTAGAATGTCAGTTGCAAGGTTCGATGCAGGGCTCTTGAGTATTTTTGTATGTATACGACGCGTACATTTCGAGATACAGCACTTTGAAAAAACCGCGTTTGGCTATGTTGGAGTGCTCTGAAGTGTTGTGCGTGACGTCTTAAAGTCTGAAGTGTTTGTTCTTTTCGTAGATCAGCATATTGGACGGACGTTTAATAGTATCGTGGGAAATGAGTCTTTCAAACACTCTGCAACGCTGTTCAAGCGCCAGGTAGGCGGGAGCCTTAATGTTGATATTAGCTGAACTCCTATGTTTCCAACTACTCCTAGACTTTTGCTGCCAGTCCATTCGTTTATTCGCCAGTCGGTAAACAAGCTTATCAACCGACTAGTAGCGAATAGTGCTTATGGTAGTGAGAATGAGTTCTGCAGCCGCATCTTTAACTGTAAGTGTATTTGTGGAGAAGAACTAAAATTACTCTAAGAATAAGTATTGTAAATATATATAAATGCACCAAAATGTTAAGCTTTTGCAAGACTTGTAACTTGCTGTCAAAATATGACTTCTTTATTAGTATAATTGAAATATGTGTTTCGGATATTTATGTAACTAAACAAACCTAACATCTTCCGTCTGTAAACATGATCATCTGCCGGCATTCCATCATTCAGGTCCCACACTCATGTGGAATTCACGGCGGACATAATAACTTCAGGCTCGGAAAATTTTCGCTGCAGACTTTAGTTCACATTTCACGTACGTCCTGTCACTGTTATGTCGCAAATTTTCACCAGCTCTTACGATTTTTTCACAAATTTGACGAAATTTTTCTCGTGTAAGCTACAGAACATTTAACAAACCCTTTAACCAACGGTAGCAAGAATCAAAATCTATTCAAGAAGTTAATCAGTTAAATTTTTGTCGTATGATAAAGCATCTCTAACAATTTGAAGTTGGCACACTTTTATTAGCATCAAATATAACCAAAAAAAGAGTTATCTTTATCCACTTCTAGAGGGCCACATTGCCCTATTGGCCTCTATTATCGATTGCCATCGTGCTATTGGTCAAATATAAACCAGCCTTTCATTAATAGCAGGCTGTTAGCCAATGGAAAGCCTAGTTGTCCGTGATCCAGTCGAACGTGTTATCAGGATGTGCATTCTATCGTATTAATTCCAGTACCTACACAACAATATTGGCTTATATTTACAGCAGTTGTGGTTAATGCCGTGTTATTTCCTATCCACGTCCTGGTAAAAACACACACTGTATCATTATTTGAGACAGTAATGGCATTTATAGTAGGAGAAATATTCATACACGTTTTTCCCCGAGTGTAGATTGGGGATAGTCTTCAAGAGGTTAACGAATCCGTACGAGTAATAGGGTTCTATGTGATACCAGCGTGCTTACTAGATATTCACATGACCCGGAACAGAAAGCGGCGCGGAGAAGACCTTGAAGGACGTAGGTACGACAATACCGACCACTGGCAATTACAGCCAGGTAAAATATTTTCGACAATTCCGGCAACTTATTTACAAAGCAAGGACACAGTTTAAACATTTGTACAGAACCAGTGACAATTCCAGCCACGAACACCCAACCTAACAAGTTGTACGTCAGTATCGATGAAAAGGTTCAAAGAAGCATTGAAAAGTACGAAAATACAGCCCCCCCCCCCCCNCCCCCCCCCCCCCAATTGTTGAGGGACCTGGCCCGAATCGTCACTGGTCGGAACTGTCACTTAGAAGAGGTTTGTCTGTTGGCCGGAATTGTCGCTGTCCGGAACTGTCCGGACACCTGACGGACTACACTACTAGGGTTGGTAATTTTTTGTGGTGGGGAACACTACCCGGCAGTGCTGAAGGCGTCACCTTGACATTCGCAGCGGTGAACCGAGATGAAACGTGCTCCAGCTCCCTCGGTGGTTCTGACAAAGGTTTTCATCCCGGCCCTTTCTCCGCTGAGGCTCGGTTTTTGCCGGCGCCCTCATCAACCCCTGCCTTCCCTCGTCCCTACGAGAGCATTGGAGCGTGCCTGCCTGGCGTCCCGGGGGCGGGCAGGGTGTTGGGGAGACGCCTAGCTGGGAGCTGGGGGGCTGAAGACACGCCACGCCGATCGTCATCTCGCACCGGAATATGGAACAGGCGACGTTACGCTCGCGAGGAACCAATCAAGTCGATAACCACGGAGACGGCCCCTCGAGCCCCTTCAACCACTCCACCATCCTTATATCTCGAGCGAGGCCGTGCCATGTTCTGCTGAGCAGATGGGATGCATCAATTGCTTCCCGAGGCGAAGCGGCGCGCGTTTTTGGCCGCGGTCCGCAATCGGGCGGGAAGACTTCCCCTGCTTGATAACCGCTGCCCGGCATTCCCACACCGTCTGCTTAAAGGCTGTTCAATAAAATTAGCTATTTTGAAAGTCCAGCTTGAGATCTACTTGCGTGTGCATTGTGTATTCTTACACCACGAGTAAAATTAACATTTTCATGAGCTTGACAACTTTATAAAGGCGTCGGCCAAGTAAAACTGTAAAATTATTAAGAAAGTAAATATTTTACAAATGTGCTAATTTTTACACATATTATGCATTAAAAAACCAGAAAGGAATATAAACCGAACCAGTATTCACAAATAGTTAATCTGACGCTTTTAATTCAGCGTTAAGACGTGGAACTACTTTCCTATCCGTCGTTACCAACTTTACTGGGCGCGTCCCGGTCAGTGTGACCGTAAAATATATGCAGGTGAGGGCAGTGACATTTTTCCTAGATTTATTTCGAAAGTGCTTATCTTACCGTGAACATCGTTTATGTGGATTTTCCGGTTATTGTTGAAGGATAGCCTTCGCCTCCCATATTACTGAATTCTTTTTTTTTCTAGCTTGTTTATGTCTTAAAATAGAAAATTCCGAAGTACCTCTCTACCCAACTAGCTACTGACCTCACACAGCAGCACAGACATAATTACTGAACTGTGAAATCACATTTATGTCACAAAATCGATTTTGCCAAATTTTGCCAGGATTAAAATTGTACCGTTATAATGAGTTCGTAGTTTTTCCATCCTTCCTCTTAGTATGTCAAAAATGTGACGTGTAAATGAAATATAAAACAAATTTAATTAATGCAAGTGTACCACTTTTACGTGTTCAACTATTGAAAAAGAGACTCTTCTCTTTCCAGCGCAGCACTTGAAGATGCGTACCTTCAACTTTACTCAGATAATTCTGCAAAATACGACGTCAAACATACCAAGAGTGACATCAACTATCAAAGATAGTTCCCTCGCATAGCTATTAGTATAATAATGCATGGTTCGATCATTGACTGAAGAGCAAGAAAAGTAATAGTTTACAGATAATTGAGAACACGTTTCCCATTTTATGAGCGTAAATTTTCAAGGATGGAGTAAATTATTGCGAATAGAAATGTGAAACTATTTTGACAATAAGTCTCAGTAAGTTCTACACATAGAGAGGAAAATGAGTGTTCTGTTCTGTATACTGATTGCCATGGCCACTGCTCAATTTCAAATTACATGAATAAGCAGCTGTGATCTAACAACAATCATGTTAAAAGTGTTATACTATAAAGGTAAATACTGTTATTTTCAAAACTTTTAAATAAATTCACGCCTTTGGGAGGACTGTACAAGTTCTGGCTCAAATAGTTGGTCATTCCAACTGGGTGGTAACCATACTGGATTTATCTGCTCACTTATTTTATTGGTTTAGTGATTAGCGCATATACAATTTCGATAACCATAGAATCGTCTACCATAAGTGTACACTGATATAAATACACACAGTCATGTACCGTGTTCACATCAAAGTACACAGAAAAAAGTCTAATGTTGCTGCAACAAAAAATTATTATTGAGGTATTTCTTTAATCGTTTTAGTTGTAGTTAAATTAATAATGTGACAAAAAAATAAAGTTAACTATTAACAAATTATTTTATTACTACAATGCAAACATACCGCTGAAGTGTTAATGTTAAAAAAGCCTCTAAGTAATGTTACCGCAACCAAAAGTTGTATTACGCTAAAATAATAGGAAGAACAAAATATTGTGTGTTACTTCAACATTAAAGAAATACCCAACAAATACAACGTTACACAAACATGTTAAATGGCGGATGGTAGTGAACAGCGATAACCTTGTAAAATGAAACGACTGTATTTAAATTTCAAAGTATAGTATGAGAAATAAATGCAGCTTATATCACCTCTCAAGTCATGCAAAGCAAATTACGGGTGCCAAATATGCATGTATTTCTAAGAGCATAAATATTTCCACGTAGCGAAACAGAACTACAGTTTTTCGTTATTTGTACTGAATACCAACAATATGAAACTTACTTAGACGTGTTAAGATAGCGCAGTAGGAAGAACGTCAAGCACTTAAGGTGGGGAACCAACCCCCCCCCCCCCNATCAGTCTTTTTTTTCTTTAGTAATATATCAATTTTTGTGACAAAATATTAGCTCTTCATTTGTTTTCCATCGGAATGTTTTTTTAAAGCAAATATAATTCAAGAAAACGTTCAACACAAATGTTAACATCCGTTTACACCAAAATTGGTTTTGCCGCAACATAAACACCACCATAATGTTGACATACATTAACACTGTTGTTGTTACAGTAATACTGTAGGCACAACATGATACTTTTTTCTATGTAAGTAAAACATTGACGGGAAATTCAATAATTTGTATGCAATAATTTCCATGTATTTATGAGAATTAATTCCTAAAATAGATGATGTGCGCTACTGAAGAACATTTGCTGCAGAATTAAGGGGATGACTGTAATAATATTACTGCTGACAGAACCGGGTATAAAATACCACGTAAAAAAGGTCCAAATTTACAATGAAATGTTTTTGATTACTTCACATTAAATGTGTAATTTTCAGAAACAACTATACTATTTGCTGTTTTTAAACACGTTTTTAAACGATATGAAAAACATATTTAAAACTCTCGAATTTATATAGTACTTTATGAAACATGGCTTTATTTTCAAAATATACATTTTTAAGTACAGTGAAACCTTGTTAAGACACTCCTGAAATGACTAAAAAAAATGGTTATTATTAAAAAAAACATTTTTAAAAGGTAAAATATTTAAAAAATACTACAAAAAATTATAATATCAAATGTGCATAAACCATAAAAAAATATTTAAAAATCAAAGAGGAATTCTAACAATTATAAAGCAAAATACAAACAAAAATATTTTTATTTGAGGCTTCATGGCTGGTTTTTAGACTAAAGGCACGACTACCCGTGATGCCCTTCGGGAGAATCATGTACATCTTCAACGCTGCTTAGCCCTAGCTTTAACCAGGCTGGCAACAGTTCTGGTAGGAAACTAGTAGAGTGTACTAATCACATTCTACTTTCCTTAAAAAATGCCACAAGATAAACCGACCTCAGATATTACTGTTTAACTAGTCACTTGCCAACCACACTACATGTTCTACAGATATCACACTACAACACAACTGTCGGAAAACTATTAGGGAGCTTTACTATCCCGCCGAAACATCTACACGTGAAGAAATCAACAGTGGTTAAAAGCTTACAATAAGGGCCCGAAGTTCAGCTCAAATAAAAAAAAAAACACAGCGACGTTTTGACTCAAGTCTGTAGGGCTGCAAACTCATTTCTAAACCCAAACAAACGAGTTAGAGGAAGCTTGATTTCCGGTTTCGTCGCAGTACTGCCTCCCGGGAGATCAAAGAGATCAGAGGCGGTATCAATCTGTTTACACAAATAAAAAATAATATACAGCACGTAACACGTTAAACAAAATCTCTTTGGTTTCCAGGATAATTAAAAGCTTTATCATCACTGAATTGCATGATAAATAATATTATTTATAATAGGGGTAGTAACATACTAAAATCAATACTTAATATATTTATACTACATTTTTTCAATAAAGTTTAGTTATTTGCACGCACACATACGTGTGAATGCACTCGTTTACATAAAACAACTTATATTTATAGTAAAGGTCTGTAACACAGCCTCAAAATATAATATCAGGGTATGTTAAAATCAGAAAAAATGTTTTCATTTAACGTATTTGTTCAGTTATACATGTCAAACAGAACTTCATTATACTTGTGATTTATTTGGATTTCACTAATATTTAAACAAGTCATAAATAATTTTCATTTTGTAAGCTAATATCACAAAAGTTTAAAACCCCGAAAACATTTATTAAATTATTGCAGGATAGGCTTACATTATGAATTTCGTCAACCTAACCACTAACAAGTGTCAACTATGTAATTGTAATGCTATTTTATTTTGGCATGACTAAAACCATGTACACAGATTTCTTTAAACCTGATGGCAACAGAAATTTTTGTAGACAATATTTTTGCAACGGATTGTCTCGTGCAAAAAAGGTTTGTACGTTGCGATAAACATTTTTAGGATGTACGCTCTCCCTTTAAATTCTAGAACACTAAAACTGTGGCTGAGTAAGTCACCAAATAAAGTTTCGCTTTATTTAAAGAAACGCCTAGGATTGTATTTTACAATATTGAATAAATCCACGGTTACTTATGACATCTTATGCGATACTCGTATAACTCATTGAGAACAAGTATGGCGGGGGACAAAACGGAGTTTCGTAAACGGTAGTTATAGTTCGGTAACATCACCTGCTGGTCGAAAGACGACAGTGGTTTTGCATGTACCGATAACTAGAGTGTGTGCCACAGCTCGTTACAAAGGTATTGTTTCAGAATGCAATAGTTCACCCAAGTACTGGTGGTCTAGTGATTACGACGTTTGTGTGTCACTGTAACGGTTACAGCGTTCTTTGTATTCTTACAAAACTTCAGTGTACAGCTGACATCATTAATGGAACCCCAATTTTTTAATTTCGCATCCTTAATGTTGCTATAGATTTACTGGCTATACGCTATCTGAAAACGACAGTATTGAATATAAATACTGTTTTTGAAACATTGTGGTATTCCCATGATCAAAAGAAGGGGGAGGTTGCAATTATACGATTGCAATTATTATTTTCAAGGATAATCAATATGAGATTTTTAAAGTGATCTGATCATATACAGGTTTTTCAGACCAAACGGTACGAGTATCGTTATTATTTATGCGAAATTGGACGAAAAGCATATAACGACTTGTAGCAGAAAGTGAATATTGAGGGATGTGGCACGCACTGTCTAATTCAAGAGCGTCGGGAATGCTTTTATCAATGTAAATAACAAAATAACGCGATATTGAACACAAACTTTTTGGCATTGCGTTTATGTGAACGAAGCTCTTAAATGTGAGCATTTTTCTTTGGTAATGTCATCCTTATAACGTTTGTAAAATTGGGCATGGAACCATTGTAATGTTTTAAAAAGTGTAACCGTGAATGCTAATCGATATATTTCGACACATTAATAACTACCGTGTGAAAATTAATAAAAAAAGGCTGTCTTTGTGTAACGGTTTCAAGCTATCAGTTCTCATTGAAATTGCTTTCTTCTCTCCCCTCGCTACCCCTTTCGGGCAGACAGAAAACGGTTACTTACGCTATGCGGTTTGCCTACCATACGGGCGCAGTACAAATTCAACTAAAACAGTGCGCTGCAGCTGTTGCTGTCGAGTTGGCATTTCGGCCCTGTACGCCATATTTCAGTAGCACATGCACCGAGTGACAATTGCAAAATGACGGCATTTACCATTCAACACGCAGAAAAACAGCCTGTGTTTCGTACGTTGACCAGTCTGACCATTGAGATTTGGCTGGTGTGTTTGCAGCAAGATAATAGCCATNGTTACCGAGCGTTACACTTTTTCATAAGTGACTCCCAGCCCAACCTAATTTAAGACGTTGTCACGTCAAAAAAGGCTGTCTTTGTGTAACGGTTTCAAGCTATCAGTTCTCATTGAAATTGCTTTCTTCTCTCCTCTCGCTGCCCCTTGCTGGCAGCATGAAAACGGTTACTTGCGCTATGCGATTTGCCTATCATACGGGCGCAGTACAAATTCAACTAAAACAGTGCGCTGCAGCTGTTGCTGTCGAGTTGGCATTTCGGCCCTGTACGCCATATTTCAGTCGCACATGCACCGAGTGACAATTGCAAAATGACAGCATTTACCATTCAAGACGCAGAAATACAGCCTGTGTTTCGTACGTTGACCAGTCTGACCATTGAGATTTGGCTGGTGTGTTTGCAGCAAGATAATAGCCATATACGGTACGCCCAATATGACCTCTGTGAGTCTGCTATAGATAACCTTGTGTTGTTCATAGGTAGTAGCGTGCGGGTGTCAGTGTGTTCTGATAGGTACAATAAAAGAGTGCACTTCTCTAGAGTTCGCCTATATGCATTCAGTGTACAGCGCTGCTAACTGCATCGGTATATCAGCAGCACGCTGTAGGCAGAGAGGTTTCCTCAACGTCGTCATCCCCACCACCAAACGTTCCAACGACTTGACCAGCGGCTTCCGTACAGCGGTTCATTGCTGGCAAAGAAGACAGAAAACAGCGTGCGGACCATGAGAACACCTGCACTTGAAGACGATGTTCTCGAGGCTGTGAGTAATGTACCTTCGACTAGTACACGTGCAATTGCAAATGATGTTACGGCGAGTCATACTGCAGTGTGGCGCATTCTCCATGAGCAGTTGCTGCTGCCCTATCACCTACAACTTGTACAACATTTGTCCCCGAATGATTACCCAAGACGACTTGACCTCAGTTTGGCATGTGGTTTTAGCAAAAGTGTGCAATGATACGTCACTTCGAAAATTTGGTGGTGTCCATTGACGAGGTAACGTTTACACAGGCTGGTATATTTAACGATCATTCAACAAACATCTGGGTTGAGGAAAATCCGTATACTACGTCTGCACGAGTACATCATGAGATATTCTCAATCAACGCATGGTGTGGCATCATTGATGACTACCTCATTTACAACTGTACTATATAATCGCTTGACCAGAACTCTATGCCGTAACTTTTTGTCGGAGACATTGACTGTGTTATTGGAAGATGTACCCCTTGTTGTCAGACGTGGCATGTGATTGATTTCAGCACGACGATGCTCTAGCATACAGCAGTGTCACTGCAAGGGCACATCTGAACGCAACCTCTGACAACAAATAGATTGGCTTTCGCGGCCACACAGAATGTCATGAGTGCTGACCCGTCCTAAATTAGCTTGACTTTTTCCTGTGGGGACATTTAAAGAGTTTTACCACGGATTATGGATACCTGCAACTTAATTCGAAACACAGCAGGCATGTTGGGAAAAACCCAGCCATTCTTTCTGTGGCGTTGACATTTGTGTGCTGACGTAAAACGTTGCCACTTTGAAGCATTATTGTAACACTTTATGTTAAATTAACATAATTATCGTACGGATAACTTGTATAGGATTATTATTTATAATAAATATATGTATTGTACAATGTTATTTTGTTGTTAAAATTGTAGATTTATTATTATCAATAATTTTTTTGCAGTTGTCAGGCGGTGAATGTGTAATTGAAATGAAATAGACGGCCTAAATGCTGACTCAACAACAGTGCACTGCATTAGTTAATTTTGTACTGCGCCTGCGCTATAGACCAACAGCTAATATTATTATAAGTTGCATAACTGCAAGGCGTTATAACTCAACATTTGGGGAAAAAAGGGAATTATAAAGAACCCCGATGGCCTGAGAGTGCTTCACCGAAGGAACCTTTTTCGTTAGTCTCAACATGGTAGTTATTTATCTGTTAAAAAATATCGATTAACATGCATTGCTACACATTTCCGAACATTGCAGTGATGTCACGCACAAAATTACCAGTGTAAAAAGAATGATATTGCCGAACAAAAATGCACACGTCTAACAGCTTCGTTCACATGAACATAATAAAAAACGTTGTGGCTTAATAACGCATAGTTTGCTATTTATGTCTAAAAAAAACCACTAAATGCTCATAAATATACATTGCTTTACCACACTGAGGAGTAAATCAAGAAGAAGATTAGTTCTACCGAATATATTTCAGTAACACTGCATTGACACAATTACTTTGAGTTTTATAAGTAAGTGTTCTTGCCATAGTAAAAATATAGAGTAAATGGTATTTTATCACATGACCTCAAAAATAACAATAAATACAAAAGTAATAATTTTTTTTACAGAGATCGTGAAAACAATATTGTAATTATGGTAATAAAAATGGTTACACTGATAAAACTTTTTAGTTTACGTAAGTTTATTTATTTTCTTTTAATATGCATTGAAAACGATAATTAGTGGTTTAGAAATGTGCAGTTTGTGTCGAGTGAACGGAGGTTAAATGTAACTCGTGGAAGTACGTAATATATATATTTTATGATAATTAGTTGGTTACAAAATTGTAAGGCAAATTATAACAAGTCCCAAAATATGTTTCATGCTGTACCTCATCGTACAGAGGCGAGGGTTTTACAGCTGGTATAAACACACATAAATAACTGCAACAAAAACAGCACATATCTTTAACCGTTGCGTAATTGTGATGTGTTTCCATTTAATTTGTTGGTCTATTTTACATAAAATTGCCACACACTCTTCGCGACGCGGAATTTATTTTTGTATGTGCGAGTAAGTTTGACAAAGGTTACAGTAGTATTCATTTGCATGCCTGACCATGCTGTAATAGGCATGCATATCTGATAATCGCCCGCAACATCATCAGACACGATAATGAAATTAGTTTTTGCTTAATTCTATAAAATTTTTCATTCGTGTTTTAGTTCATGGGNACATCATCAGACACGATAATGAAATTAGTTTTTGCTTAATTCTATAAAATTTTTCATTCGTGTTTTAGTTCATGGGACAAGAATAACGTGACTGACAGACTGCACAATTTATTTGAAGAGTAAATATTTCTGCTTATGTAACTTCTTGGAATACAGATAGACATTTGCTCTCCGAACAAGCTTGTTTACATTGAAGTTTTACATGCTATATTATCGCTCAACAATTTATACATATAGACCAAAAAATGTCACGAGTTTGTCTGAGGATAAACCAGACTTCCAGCACATTACTTTTCAGTAACTCTTACGGATCTATCACCATTTATTAGAAACGCCATGCAGTAAAAAATAACAAACCGGCAATAAAACAATTAGTAATTCCTGTGCTACGTGTGCTAGGGTTAAATAGCTACTTATTTATACCGGAATTCACATATGTCGGACAAGCACGAAACGACACATGGAATACAATTAAAATCGAACAGCCAATCAAATACAAGCCACTTCTGATGCTAGCACGAGGAAAACTGTCGCATGACCTGCGGAGAGTGGAGTGCGTATGTAGGACCTACGAGTGTGTGTGTGTGTGCGCGCGCGTGAAATGTTTGTGTAGTAATCTGAGCGTGGAGCGTGTTTGTGTGTGGATACATACAGGTATCTTAAGACACTTCGTGTTAGCCACTTAGTACTGCATATAAGATAAAATAAGAAAGATTTTGCGTGATTCGAAACAGTCATGATTTAAATACCATATGAGAGGAATGGTTATTAAGACAAGCTCTTGCCATCATGCTTTGTAAATTATATATTTGGTTGCTCTTATGTAAAAGTTGAAATTCATGAAAGATCATCGGGTTCCTTCCCTGANGCTTTGTAAATTATATATTTGGTTGCTCTTATGTAAAAGTTGAAATTCATGAAAGATCATCGGGTTCCTTCCCTGAGATAAGGTTTGACAGTCAATCATGTGTAGTCAACTCAGAGATTGAAGATGGCAATTGGTAATCAACTGGCAGATTTCCGTGTGAATATAATGTGTGGTGTGGTAGGGATGAATAACATGGTGTTCGGTTAAATATTTAAAGATTTTCTGTTAATGAAGGATATATATTTTCCAGCTTTCTTTTTGGCGAAGAGAATAGACACTTTTGGTGAGGATTGGACGCTGTTTGGGTTGTAATCATGAAACAAAATTTGGAGGGGCGAAAAAACATATTCAAAATAGTTACTTTACAATTGGGCTGGAAGAGTAGGTGAACTAAAACTCACTCGCTCCTCCTCGCACTAACGCAAATTTAATTTCGATATATCATTTTATTAATATCTAAGTGACCATGATAATAAACGCTGTTTTATGGGTATTACAGTCTCTAGCGTTTACAGCCGAAGGTACACCTGCTGCCTCCAAAGTTCCCACAGTCATCGAGAAAATAATACCATTCACAGAGTAGTAAACTTTACAACTCGTAACGTACAATTAAAAACATTGTCGCAAGCCATGCTTCTTGAAAAAAAAAAAAAAAAAAAAAGCATTTCTAATCTGAGCGACCATTCTTTATTTCCGCCACCCTTTCCCTTTTTTTTAATTTCACGGTACTTGGTTCCCTGCTCGCGCGCTTGGCAAGTCTAGGCTCGCTTTCGCAGTGTGGTAATATTCCTACAGCCCATTCCACGGTGGTCTAGGTGCCAGCATGATAGCTTCCGTCAAAAATACGTACAGACAGGTGAATTACTTCCCGTTATATTAGAGCGAAAGTTCTTATGAACACGAAAAACATTGCAAAATTATTAATTACGCAGATAAGAGACGAAAATATTTCAAATATTCACTGCTACAAAAAAGGCACAAAAAAGTTGTTTTTTTTTTTAATCTACAGAGCTAAACAGAATAATTTATGTTAGATTATACTCCTGCAGTGTCATAATAATTTAAACGTTAATCTTTCCACGTAATCATATAATTTTCGTCTACCGTGTAAGTGGCTGTTTTTCTGCCGGACTTTGCTGATGAACACACTTCAAACAGAAAAAAAGCAAATTTTTTTAACTGTGTAAAACACGTATAAAAATAATTATGCATGTATAATACGGTTAAAATGTTGTTTATAACGGTTTTATGACTTCTCTAAGTGATTTCCTAGTCAGCTGTAGGCCCATATCCCACTATGGCAGACGGCACTTCTAAACAACCTACTAGCTGAAACAAAATTATTTAAAAGTATTGACCGCTGATGCAGCTTTAATTAATTTCTGGTTAACATTTTGCCTAAAGCGGTTTAAAGGGACTTAGGTGTGCGAGGAAAAACTAAAGTATTACCAAAAATGTCATATTACGCGTTGTTAAATTTTTTGCCGATATACACGTAAAACCAATACTACGATATAATACCTAGAATTATTAAATTACATAACGCGACGTATCCTAAGGCTTTTAATTTTTAATACCTTAAAAAAAACGGTACTTATTACTATGTGTGCAGGAGTCATTATTCGTCTTCTTCCATACTTCAATATACAAATAGTTTCACGATTTATGTCGGGCGTTTATGCAACTGCAGAATTGCCACAAAATATTGAAACGTTTAACTCCTTAATGTTAAATGGTGCCGAACCCATGGCGTAGTTTGTTTGGGCCAGGTAAAAGTGCAAAAAAGTTCTGGGTTCTAGTCATCATGAAGCATCTGTGTGACGTACCTATGCTCGCACTAATTGGTTACGAATAAGTCAGATTGTATGTAGTAGCCGTGGTTTTGCAGTGGTTAGATCACTCGCATCTCTGCACGACGGACAAGATTCGATTCCCGTTTGCAAAAATCCGGCGTCAATCTGAACTTTCGCTCTTGAAAAAAGAGACGGACTAGCGGGTAGGTTTTTCGTAGGTGCTCTTTCCCAAAAATTTCTACACGTCAGAGAAACTATTAAATGAGTCTAATATGTCAAATACATAAATTTGAACGTTTTAAAAATATCACAATTGCAAGCCTAACATTAAAAATTACTTTTATAAAAGATAAAGTTTTATTTCAAAACGTTTGATTAGCGTACCTAAGGTAACGTGTTCGATTTATATCAGGGTTGGGAATATTTCACAAATAGTAAATTTACGTTGCACATCCAAGACTGTGTGTTTCGCCGNAGACGGACTAGCGGGTAGGTTTTTCGTAGGTGCTCTTTCCCAAAAATTTCTACACGTCAGAGAAACTATTAAATGTGTCTAATATGTCAAATACATAAATTTGAACGTTTTAAAAATATCACAATTGCAAGCCTAACATTAAAAATTACTTTTATAAAAGATAAAGTTTTATTTCAAAACGTTTGATTAGCGTACCTAAGGTAACGTGCTCGATTTATATCAGGGTTGGGAATATTTCACAAATAGTAAATTTACGTTGCACATCCAAGACTGTGTGTTTCGCCGNTCGATTTATATCAGGGTTGGGAATATTTCACAAATAGTAAATTTACGTTGCACATCCAAGACTGTGTGTTTCGCCGTCCATGGAAGGTAGTTGAGAAACATTGCGTATCGTAGCGAGTTCCACTCCCGCCTGATGTCTAGGGTGGTTGACGCATAATGAATAACATGACAGCTAAGCATCATCATAAACTCCCATTTTAAACACTACTTTATACGACACTATAACTTTGAATCGTTGGTGGCTGAATTGACTGGGTGAGAAACGAAAACGAAAGTAGTTTCTTGTATACGAGTACGTGTTTGTTATAACAAATTATTATAGTATCCCGCTGTCAGTCCTACAGTGATTTGAATGTGTCCTTCCACGATAGTTTGGAACTGCACTGAAATAAACCTTTTCATACATAAAAAGACCTGTAGTAAATGGTCATGGAGTGTTTTGCCTAAATGTATTGTTGTATTGTTAACCTCTACAAATTACAAGTGATCCATATACTTAAAAGGTTGAATGTTTCTATTTGTAAACTAACAGAGTTAATCAAAATCTATTAATACGTTATTGGTTTCCTGAACTATTACTATATGATAAACATTCGGTCTTTATCTACAGTATCCGAGTGCTACAAGGGAACAAATACTATAGATTTACAGAAGATGATTGGTAATATCAACAAAAATGTAATTCTACAAACAACAAATCAGTTTTAATTATAAAAAATGTTTTACTGATTTAGAAACATGTACACAATTCTTAGATACTCAAAATATAAATTTTAAAATGAAACTATGCAAAGCCATAAGACAGCTAATATTCGAAAACTCTAATTCCGCGCGCTGTTGAATATTTGCATTAGAAGAGAGGCATTATTTCGCTGCGCACAAGACAGTTAGTTCACATAACATTAGCACTGTAAAAGAAGGCACTTTTATAAGTTGTATTGCTAAATTTTGTTATAAAACCAGTACTATTCAATGCAAAAACATATGGACGTCTTCAGTAGTCTTTCGAATGTGACGGAAATCAGAGAGCACAGGTCTCATATTCCTATAGGCTGTTCACAATAAAGTGAGCACTTTTGAAATCAACTTTAGGAAAAAGTCACTGCTACCACCTATACATAGATTTAAATGGGCACACTGATTGACATTCGCTCAGCAAAGTTGATAACGATGGAGGGAAAGTAGTTACATGTTTTTACGTGGAATAAAAAGTGTTAGGTAACCGTTTGTGATTACTTTAATTATTTCTTTCGCTTTCCGGTTTTTTAATGCATCGAAGTCTAAAAATAAGCAAATAAGTAAAATAATTACTTTTCTAATAATTATAGTTTCACTTGACCGACACATGAATAAAGTGATGAGGCCCATGGCAATGATAATTTTACATAATGTGGAAGAATACACTGTGTGCATGCAAGTAGATCTTAAACAGGGCTTTAGAAAGTGCTCAGTTTACTGTGAACAGCCTATATTGTTGGAGAACTGGACCAATCACTAAAAGACACAATATGTGTTATTAAATAATCAAAACAAGCGATCGTGAAGTGTTTTTGTAGCAACTTGTGACGATACAGCCGACGTTTGAAGTGATCCACAAGAAAAGCGTGATGGAAATAGATTAATAATAGAAACGTTTCGAACTGTTATTTTTTTTCTTTCGAAAATTTAAATGTTCCCCCATAATCGAGGCGTGCTTTGCTGAAGTAAAAGGATAAATATATTTTTTTAATTTCTTTGCAGACGGGCAACAGTTTGAGCATTTGTGAAGGTTAAAGAGAGCGGAAAGTAATATGTGGAGTTCAGAGCACTGTACTTGAAACGTGCTGTGATACTTGTTAATTTGGAACTTTTTTCCCTGAAAGAAATACTCGACATTTAGCAAATATGGTAACCACAAAGCTAAACCCTGACGTAGAAACAAAGAGAGAGTTTTTTGGGGGTGGAAGGAACTAACGAGAAACGTCGTGGAATATATTTGAAATAATGGACTTAAAAATTGCGAGACTTCTGTCTGATTAGTAGCAGAGTATTTTCAGTTTAGAACTGGAAATTGTGTATATATCAAGCGCACTAATATAGCATATCGTGTCAATTCAAAGTCATTGTACCTTCTAAACGAATAAGAGGAATTTGTAAAACGTTTACTTTTTTAAAACATATTCACACAATGTACAGATATGTATTTACGGAATTACCAGGAGCAACATTTCCACTCGTGAAGTAATATACCATTTCATATTAAAATACTCTTACTAATAAAACATTAAAAATAATCTTACTAAAAATTCATAACAATTATTTGTAACGGAGAAAAGGTGAACAAAAAACAGAATAGCGCATACTTGAAGGCATGAGCTTAAGGTATGCAATCGCAGAAAAATTACGAAATTTAAAACCGGAAACCCGTAATTAAAACAAACGTTTATAGTATTATTTGAAGCTTGATTTTTCATTTTTCGCTCATTTCAAAAGCTTGACCATGCATTTCGTACAATTTACGGTAATTGTTCTTAAACGTACAATTAGAAACCTTTTATCGTACTCATCGTTGTGGGCTTATTTATTACTTTTTCAATGTATACAATCATTCATGTAAAAATTTTGCCTACGTAGAATATTAAAGCGTTTGAACAAAATATTATACAGTCACTAGTGTTTACACGAAATACTGAAATAAGTGTAAGAACGTCTTATTGTTGAATGATATACTGCACGCGCAATAAGAGGCTGTAAGTGTTCGTGGCACTTAGACTTGGCGCATTCCTCTAAAGTTTACTTCTGATAAAATGCAATTTACGCTCTTATAAGACAATAAACATTTCAAAATCCGATTGAATTGTAAAACGTTTATTAACGTCCCCCGGTGTTATGCTTGAAGACTTATCAGCGGACAGCTTAGAAACTAACTTATGACCTAACTTAATCTAACACTCATGCCTTACCTGTAATTTGAACCCAGAACCTCTCGCACTCCAGGCCGGTAGCGCACCAACCGACTGCACCATGGGAAGTCGGCTTTCAAACTCCGAAATGAACAATAAATGATACGTGCAATCATCTGCAACCCAGCTATTAATTACGCATGGCCGTAATGAAAGAGTTACTAAGTTTTACAAAAATTCTATCAGTACCTACTATGCACCTTTAAGCACAAATGCCGTCCAACGTTTTCCTGTGCTGATAGTTTCAGGTAATTTGCGGATACGGACTGCACCATACGAATCTGTGATCAAAACTAATTAGAAAATATTCTGTAGTAAAACAGCGTAAGCCCTTAGTTTNGGACTGCACCATACGAATCTGTGATCAAAACTAATTAGAAAATATTCTGTAGTAAAACAGCGTAAGCCCTTAGTTTATGAGAAAAACAACGTAAAAGTAGATAAAATTACGATTTCACGTTAAGCACAGCATACAGCATCAGCATACATAACGTAGAGACATCATAAGAGGTGTTATAAGTTTACTCTGCCCATAGAAATACATTTTTCCGCACATTAAATGCATGCAGCATGCACGGAGCTTGGCCACTGGATGCATCCATGGCCTTTGCGATGTCCCAGTACTCACCGCATGNAATGCATGCAGCATGCACGGAGCTTGGCCACTGGATGCATCCATGGCCTTTGCGATGTCCCAGTACTCACCGCATGTGAACTCCATGGCCTCTTTGGCACTACTGATCTCGGTCGTTCCCTTGCCGTATTGCCTTACAACCGACACATTAGTTGCAGCATTGCCACGTCACCTCACCTTTATGGAATTGGAAAACCGCGTGTTTGCTACAATGGTTTTTGGATATTTTATGTCGTCTTCCTCATAAACGAAGGGTCTTATGCATTTTTACCACAGAGCATTTTATACTTAGTTTTGATCGCAGATTGGTGTAGTGCAGTCAGTATCCGCGAATTACCCGACAGTATTACAAAGAATTCCTGAGACGTACCTTGTAACCACTGAACATCTGTGTATCTCCCCCATTGGGCGAACTGGAGAAATCAGGAGAGAGAGAGAGGCGAGAATATGGGGTCAATTTATCTAGTACATTAGACCGGTCGATAGCAGAAGCACGGGTCATTTCTTCACGAGGGCAAATATAATTCTGGTGCATCGGCCTGGTGGTTGATTTCGTATGGCTATGGTGTAATATTCAAGCCATTTTAAACAGCACACTTATTAATAATATAAGATAATTATTTTTCATTCTTGTGAAGATACTGTGTTATTAAGGCCTGAGAAAGAAAGTATGCAAACAATGCAAGTAAATAAAATTTTATACACGCGACAGCATATTTTTAGGGTTTAACGAAAATAAGTACGCGCCTTTATTTATTAGAATCATTGAAATAATTACATGTTGTCATGGGCCTCAAACTCTGTATGTTACTATAATTGGAAATATAACATGCCTAAGCTGGTTGNAATAATTACATGTTGTCATGGGCCTCAAACTCTGTATGTTACTATAATTGGAAATATAACATGCCTAAGCTGGTTGATAGTTAATATGAAACATTTCATAATTATTGTTGATATATAACTATACTCACTTGCATTTCTGTTCAGCTATTTGTTTTATCTGGCTTGATAAAGAGAAGAGTTTTTTTGTTGAACTAATCTAGTTCAGGGGACATTGTAACTNGCTATTTGTTTTATCTGGCTTGATAAAGAGAAGAGTTTTTTTGTTGAACTAATCTAGTTCAGGGGACATTGTAACTAAATCCGGTGAGATCGTTTTTTTACTAACACTATTTGATTAAATATATTGTCATCGACTAGTTATTCAATTAATAATTTTGTGAATTGGCACGGTTATCGTAGTAGAAATTCACATTTTATAAGTAGAAATTGTATTTTTTTTCATACGGAAAGCATTAGGTCATGATAGTTTGATGCTGCGAAGTATTATGTGCTCACATGTATTTTTATGACGCTTCCAATCAGTGTTACGAAATTACTTAAACTAATACTGTGTAATTTTGGAGCTATTCCGTACAATGTTTACGCTTTAAGCTCTAACGGAACTTAAATGCCACCTAAAAATCAGGTTCACCTACGCATTAAAGTATTTGGTTGCTGGTTATATGTACGTTATCGAATTCAGAATTTCAGTAGTAATTTTGATACTTGCGAAATTGTTTTTATTACGAACGTAATGAATATCGTAGTAGTGTCACGTTTTGAACATTCTACCTAGACATGAGAACTTGGGTCCCTTAAAAACAACAACAACAAAAATACAGTACAGGTGTCTAAATTTTACTCGGCAATATAATAGTAATATAATAGTAATATAATAGTGATTATCGATGTTCTTTTTGCTTTCAGTTGCACATTCCCAATGCTCCAGTTTACGTCATGCGCGGATAGCCAATGAGAGTAGAGAGAGCGGGAGTGGCTAACCTTGTCTCAACATCTTGATTCAAGTCGTTATCATACATATTATAAAACTCAACGTCTCTCTGTCTCTGTCTTTTAGTGCGCTTATCACTCGAGAATCACTTATCCGATTTACGTGTTGGTTTTTAATTCATAGCTATGTTCTATGGCCAGGTTTTAGTATATATTTTGTTACGTAAAGTAACATAAGAAATAAGCAGTGACGATTATAGAGAATCAAGTCGGAAAAACGTTTGCCGCCATCGCGCTCTCTTGCAATACGCTCTCAAAACAAATTCCCGCCTATACTTTAAGTTATATCAAAAGTTTTGTGAAAAAGTAATTTTTCGCGAGTCGGTTGACCGTACACGGACGTGGAGAGCCATGGTGGAGGCGAGAACGGAGATTTATGAAGGATAAAGNCACGATTTGCGTGCGCTCGGCCGGCACTCAGTCGACTCGCATTGTTAGTAACAGATTAATCACGTTCGAGCATGTGCGTGTATTTATTGCGAGGCAACTGCGAATTTCGATTTATATTATTTATCGGCTAGTTTATAACATTTTTAAATAATGTCGAGATAACATCCATCGTAGTTGGGTGTAGTACACTTAAGGTAAGTCGTATACTTGCCGGGTGACTTCAAAAAAGGCAGATAGAACCACAAGAACGCCGGGAGAGTAACTCAGTTGACTTGTT
This sequence comes from Clitarchus hookeri, assembly GCA_002778355.1. Taxonomy (NCBI): domain Eukaryota; kingdom Metazoa; phylum Arthropoda; class Insecta; order Phasmatodea; family Phasmatidae; genus Clitarchus; species Clitarchus hookeri. Next base: position 163,458 of record NQII01004047.1, read on the forward strand.
TGCGTCAGCCTAACATTGCGCACGCAGGACGCAAACGAAGGCCCACTCCTTAGTAAGAATACCGATTCAAAACGTACTATCAATTGAGGGGGGCGAATATCAGACTGGTAGGTGTGTCAAATCCCGCACAATGTTGACACTCGTGATACAACTTTTTCAGAGGTTATTTAATGTTTTCGAATCCCACTTTTAGAAAATTTCCTTCTGACGTTAAACACGCACATTTCAGTGTTAAAAGTTACAGTTGCTAACATAAAATTAAGACGAGTAGTCTTATTTCACAACATTTTCCTTAACAATACATGTCAGTGCCATTATTTAAATTCTGTTGACGTAAAATTTAAGATTTTACTTTCCTAACAATTTCATAGGCTTTCGTGATGCACACAATGACGCTAGTAATTAGGTAAACAACGGTTATATTTGTTTGCACATGGAAGAACGCTATATACTCAGCAAAAATAATAAAACTGATTGAGCTTTTTTGGAAGAACTACTTAACAGTGAACCAAAAATACTAATGTTATGCACACAATGAAATACTCGTATTATTTTTATACTATCTTAATATTGCGTTCGAAAATTAATTTTTTATTAACTGAGCAACTGAAAACAATTAGAATAAATGCGCTAGATTACTTGAGTGACCCTACAGACAGCAATAAATCGTAAAAAAAAANCAACTGAAAACAATTAGAATAAATGCGCTAGATTACTTGAGTGACCCTACAGACAGCAATAAATCGTAAAAAAAAACTAGATTGGCGGAGAGAGAGAGAGAGAGATAGAGAGAGAGAGATAGAGAGAGAGTAATAGCACTTATTCAAACCACCGATAGAGAATTAAAACGTACAATAAAAAANAACTGAAAACAATTAGAATAAATGCGCTAGATTACTTGAGTGACCCTACAGACAGCAATAAATCGTAAAAAAAAAACTAGATTGGCGGAGAGAGAGAGAGAGAGATAGAGAGAGAGAGAGATAGAGAGAGAGTAATAGCACTTATTCAAACCACCGATAGAGAATTAAAACGTACAATAAAAAATACAATGTAAAATATTTTGTTAGAGTAACATATACTTTTACACCCTACTGTAATTGCTTCCACTTGTGTCGGAACATTTTATATACGGGAAAATGTCGGAAAAGCGTAATTTGCGTATTATTTCAAGAAAAAAACAGTTAACAGGAAATTTGGTCTCGGGTATTTGTTACCATGTCACTGGCGCGCTGTGTCTATGACTTGCTTCTTAGCGCAGCCTGAAGAAATACAGATATGCAAGACTAGCGCTTCGAATGCACCGCTTTCTGTGTGTTCCCAACCTCACTCATATGGATATAATATCGGCACTTTCATTTGTATTCCTAAAGGTTTAAAAGGATATGCACGAAGTTCCAACGTGTCAGGCCTGTATATATTTGGCCACGGCTGCTGTCTAGCCAGATGGGGGTTTTAAGGCTGTTATACATCCATAAATATTTTTCTACATTGTAAAATTATTTAATTGTTTCATAAAAAAATATTGATAAAAATACAAAACAAGCTATAAAGAACATTCATACTGTTTTTCAGCGTATATACGAGAATTTTAACGTCAATATTTATTCGTACAAATTAATAAATATTATGTAAACACAAAGTTGGATTTAACTTAGGTTTTATTGAACAACAGGAGTGACACGGTTAAATTTCTTTTAAATCCGGAATTAAAGGTCTTCAGTGTTTGTCTAAACTGTTTTAACATTAAATTATTTCTCAAAAGTTAAAATTGAAATACGGGCGAACCGCGTAACAAATTTCCAATAAACATTTTTCATGCCATTCTAATAATATGGGCAATTATTTTCAGCTGTAACTTAATGTGTTACTTTTGTCCAATCGCGAGACTCATATGAAAAAAAAAAAAACATATAAATTCTAAATTACTATAACTCTTTCCTCCATTGTTATACACTTCTCAGGCCATTAATTCATGTCACAGCGAAACAAGATGTAACATGCTAATCATTTATAAGGTAATTTTAGCTTCATGTACGCCCTTGCAGCACCCGCCTACCTGGAGGTATTTTTCTGTCTGAGCCATGGAAGCCAGTCAGATGAAAATGTCGAACCTGACTGACATATCAAGTGTCAGATTGCCCTACGCGCAGGCCTATGAATTGGTCTATATTGTTCTCGTCATGCTGCGTATACATGGGACTTAAATGGTGACCCTATAATTTTATCGACGGAAAATCTGTAGAAAAATTTAACACAGTGTCCTATTCTAGTTTGGCAGAAATTCACACAGAATTTGTAGGCTCTAACATCCTGAAAATGTCGTTTTTGGTCAAGTTGAAATGTTTGGAAATAGTATTTGCAATAAGCGTGATTTACTGAACGTTGTATTTGAAACCTGTTTTAAGTGGTATTTCTTTTCGTGTGTAGACAGACTGTGCAAACCCGAAATAGTTTGTTTTAAAAACCATGTATTAAGAACACACTGAAAGTCAGTTCACGCTCCAGGTAGAGGGCGCCTTAAAGGGCATCTTCCGACTGCCACCTGAAGCATCTGCAGAGGTTTGGTAACAAACACGTGATTAGAAAACTGTTGGATATTTTTTAATGGCGTACAAACATGAAAATCATTTTAGATAAGTTTAGTGCCCAATCTTTCAAGTTCTCATTCCAAACAGAAGGAATTTTTTGNCAAACATGAAAATCATTTTAGATAAGTTTAGTGCCCAATCTTTCAAGTTCTCATTCCAAACAGAAGGAATTTTTTGGGCGTGAAAATGATTAGAAAGTGTGTTTACAAGATCAATTTTTAGCTACTAAATGTTCTATCATAACATTATCTTTGTTACCGTGCCATAAAAATACAGGGTCTCCTCTTAATAGTCCGGGAATATTTTCTGTAGAATCGTTGTTTGCGTGTACGTTTATCTCAGCAAATAGACACCCTTTGAAAATGACTTTTTTGTTAGAAAATATAAAAAACAATTATCTTAGCACGTATATTTACGTTTTAATAAAAAAAAAAGAATTGCGAAAATTGTATAAAAAAATCTATATTAGAGCTTGCGTACGCAGTTTCCTTAAGAGTTAGTAGAAAAGTAAAACCTTACAGTCATAGGTTAGTCTGTGGGCTTTGATCGCGTGTAATAAACTCCCACTCTTACAGATCTCACTTGCACAGGAAAGCGTGACTACGGGAGCACTGCACGCAGGTTCTGTGCCTTGCCAGTAGCGGCGACGGGATGCTGGGCGCACGTATTATCATCGCCCGTATTGCTGTCCATCGAAAGCGAAAAATAAAACCTCTCTGCTCTAGTACTTTTAAAGTGACGTTCAGGTGACTCGCCGACGGAAAGATTGCACGCGCCTTGCACGTAGAGGCGTCGATGCGAATGACGAGTGAGCAAGGGTCGTCCTTACAGGTGACACGTTTCGAGACCTCGATGGAAGAATATAGCATAGACTAAAGATGAGGTAGACCACTTATTCATCTCCTGCGCATGCACCCAACACTGGCATACGCCAATCATACACAACTGTCAAAGTCACGTGGTCAACAGTGATGAAAGTGTTTGTTTATGTCAAAATTTTTAGATGAGAAACACTATTACATGAATAAAATACTTTTACCAATTTGAATGTTATAAAACTTTATTACAAATTGGTTAGAGGTAGTATACATGCATCTGAAAGCGTTTGTTTACAAATCGGGTTTTTAAACTAAAATCCAAACCATGCCGTTTTCGCTAGAGAGTTGGCAGATGAGCAGTTCAGTGTTGGGACACAGAGATCGGTCGTGCGCAGTCAGCGAGATCGGCCTACCTCGTCTTCAGTCTGTGGGATATGGCTGCAGGTAGGCGGGCGCTTTAAGAAGTGTACGGGTGGCGGTACTCACTGAGAGCGGTGAGGTTGATGAACTGGACGACGGCGCAACCCTCGCGCACCTCGATGTAGGTGATCTCGCACTTGTAGACCGCCTCGTCGGGGATCGTCAGCTGCTTCACCTCCAGCTCCGCCTTGGTGGTGTTGGGCGCGTAGTGCAGCTCCGCGCTGCAACACACCACCACCACACACTCAACAACTGCCACTACACTCTATTCAACCTCCCTGAAGCTATGACTCCACCTCATGCAAACAAAGTTCAACCAAGTCTCGGAAAAATTATACCAAAGGGACAGCGCACTGCAGTTGAGCTCACTCTCTTTCGTAATATTTTGTGCGAGCACCGTTTCTTACTAGGCGTTACCAACACAATTAGAGTGGATAAATTTGGCCAACTTTTAACATCGAGGTCTTGATAGCCGATGAGTGTGAAGTGAGGTGAATATGGAGCATTGCCGGAATGAAATGGCGGGGGAGATTTGGGAGATTCCAGAGAAAACCCGCTAACCAGCGGCATCGTCTTGCACGATTCCCATATGCAAAAATCCAAGAGCGACCCCGCCGGGAATCTAACCCGGTTCACCTAGGTGGGAGGCGAGTAGGCCAACCTCTATACCAACGCGGCCACACCAACACAGATATTTTCTGTGTGGCTTTATTTTGATATTAATTGTAAGAGAGATATTATAATTTGTAAATAAAATATAAGGAAAACTTCAATTTAACAAAAAATAACATTTTTTAATGTTAACATAAGTTTAAAAGGCTTGTAGTACATGACATAGGGAAAAACAAAACACGTCATACATAGGATGATTTTGAAAGGTTTTATTAAAAAAGTGTGGAGATACTGCGAATAGACTATACAAACAACAACAACCATAACGTGCATGAATTACACGCAGAGAAAAGTTTGTATGCAGATAAGTCGCACTTATCCGAACCTCGATTATCCGAAAACCCCGTTAATACCGAACGAGAGGGCGTGAGGAAAATAATAATCATAAATACAAAAGCAATTGCTATTTATTAAATTTAACATAGTAATTTAACAGTACAGGAAAAATACAATATTTAAGTTTTGTAGTTTTATTCTTCCAGTCACTAATAGTGATTTTCCTATGCCAAATTCAGCAGACAATTTTCTTGCACTCGCGGATTTATCTAAATGCTTCAAAACGCCTTGTATATCTATAATAGTAAATTTAGTATGTTTCCATTTTCTCGAAAATTTGAAACCACTAAAATATAGGCCTATATTATACTCGCATAAAAATACTCAGCGGCAGTGTTTACAGGTGTACTGAAACGATACCAGCAGTCAACTGATCTAAGACACAAGCAGCAGCATGTATGTGCAATGACGCGCCACTCAAGCAGTGGCATTCTTACTAATCACCACCCACCATCTATCTGTGACATGCGTGCGAGTATACACTCATCACATTGTCATAGGTTACATAAATCTTTGAATTTACTGCTATATACTGCATTGCAAGAAGGATTTCGGTTAATCCGAAAACCTGGCTATGCAAACAGGCCTTCGTCCGAATTAGTTCTGACTAATGGGAGTCCACTACAATCAGCTGATGGTTACTGATGCACTTTAGAAATCAACATGATCGTATAATGATTTCGATACAACGTTACTCAAGCCTTTACCGGTGACATAATACGGGACAAACATAAGAAAGTCTTCTCTGAGAACTTTTTCTTCTGGATCAAAATACCTCACGCAAAGATAAATTTGTTAATTTGTAGCGATATCAGTTTTCTCATTACAAAGATCACTAAAGCATTTGGCACTATTAATTCTTTCAACAATTTTGTTTCAAATAATTTTTTCACAAATTGAAATAATTTCATTTTGAGTCCGCGAGCTTGTGTAAGTTGTATTAGCCCAGCTATTTTTAGATGGCTTTTAAGAACTTCGTCTTTTGAATCCCTAACGAACCACAAGAGTTCTCTGAAATTTCCTTCGTTTCCATACGAGTCAACATCTGGATCGAGTCTGCCACTGTCTCTGTGACCTCTTAGAGAAATACCTTGTCGTCAACCAAATAGTTCAGTTTTTATTACAGGAGTAACAGACACCAGGTTCATTTTAAATTTCTCCAGACCTTTATTCAAGTCAATATCTATAAGATTATTTGCATTAGTTTTCACTGCAAGAAAATTCTGTGCATTTTGTTTGCTGTTGTTAAAGTAGACAGCTTTTTCGTGGTTGTTGAATACTTCTAAGGCTAGTTTCCACTTGTCAAATTTCTCAGAAACAAATTTCTCGGGAGAAACATTTTATTTTCCAACCTCGGGGAGTAGAGTAAGGAAGCACACAGTATTTTCAGTACGCACTGTTTTGCAACTTAGAATATACAAGCCATTCTCGGCCAGTAAGCCATTTGTGTTGAAGTTCCAATTTCTTTGTGCCGTTAAAAGTACTGGGCGATACGAAACTATATTCAGGTTGTCAAGCACTCCACAAAAGTTCCAATTTCCTATCCAATGGAATACCCTGTAAAAATATAGTATTATAACACTATATATTTATAATCATTCTTTTAACTAACCACCTTTGTAACTCATTGGGTGGGAGGGCTAATGAACAGATTTTCATACATAAAAATAAGTATTACTAACATATATACGTTTAATTTTCTTACCTTCCTGTTAACATACAATCCAATATCGCTGGGAAGAACCTGATTGCTGCTAAAAGAAGTTTATTTAATAGGAAACAGATTTTCATAACTTTCTGATTCACAGTTATTACTGTTAATTTCTGTATTTTGATCTGTTGTGTTAGCATAAAGTTCTTGTACGGGATCTTAATTTTTAGAACGTTTAGTTGAGAAGTAAGTTTCTAAAGTGTTAATGGTATGTTTATAATCAACGATCATTATTACACTGATATATTGCTGCACTGACAAAGAGAAATTATCCCTCAGAATATTTTACCCGACACTGCTACTGATAACACAGAAGGGAAACCAGGCCAGTGAAATACTCACTGTTACTGGCTGAACGCTACTGAAACGCTTAGCAATGGTCTGCCTCCTGCAGACAATGTACCGCTATTTTTCCACGCCTCTGCTGGAATGTGGGGTTGGTGACGAAGGGTGTAAGAAAGTGGACGAAGAGGTGGTCTACAACAAACGAGAGACTGAAATACTGACCTGTCAGTCATCCATCTCTCAATTTACCATTTGCCAGTGGGTTTTAGGCTGTTACTATGTAGTATTGATTTTAATGTATTCCTTTGAATTATTTTATTAAAATGAAGTTTATGCGAATTGAGGGTTGTACGCAGATTTGTTATTTAAAATACATAATTTTGTTGTGAACAAGTTATAACTGTAGTTCAAAGTTCTAGGGGGGTCCAGACCTGGCGGCTCCCCTTCCCCTATCCTCGGTGCGCAACTGGTGCTATTTGTGTGAAGAATTTGGTGTAAATCGCTTGATTGGTCCCTGTGATATGGCATAAAAGCTCCATATTTTTGGTGTGACGATCTTCAGAAATTGAGGACAACAAAGTTATATATTATCACATTCCATGGTTGTATACTGCCAGTATACAAAGTTAATTGGAATCCGATAACATAGTTCTGTAGTATAGAACATTAGGCAAACCTTATTTTATAGCCGCCAAACTAAAATAAGTATGTGACACATTAAAAAAATAAATTAATTTAAATGGCCTATCACAGTACAACTTGCTCTACAAATTTGGTAAGAATGGGTTGATTGTTTTCCGAGATATGACATGAAAACTTAATTTTTATTAAAGGGTTAACTTATAAAATTGCAGAGAAATGATGCTCTCTATAGACAAATTTGAAGGTNAAAACTTAATTTTTATTAAAGGGTTAACTTATAAAATTGCAGAGAAATGATGCTCTCTATAGACAAATTTGAAGGTTTTAATAAATACGGCCAGCATACACAGTTAATTAAGAATTTGTTCCGTAAGTAAAATATGCTGAGCTAAAATATTTATGGAGCCACCATTTTGAAAATTAGTGCCTGTCGTATGTAAAACATTCCAGTTTACACCACCTGCTGCAGTGCTGTTTGTTTGAGAAATTTGGTAGCAATCTGTGGATTGTTTCACAAGATATTACATAAATAATTTTCCCTTCCCTTTCTAGGTGCCATTACTTATAAAATGGCCGACAAACGATGTTTCGGGTAGACGCACTTGACAGTTATAATATATACTGCCAGCATACACATTTAGTTAGAATTCATTACATGGTTTCTGACAATAATGTGTTCCAAGCTAAAAATACTATAAGTCCACCATTTTGAAAATAAGTGTCCAATGAACATAAAACATACCATTTTACTTCGTATGCGTAGTACTACTGGCCCGCCAAATTGATAGGAATCAGTAAATTGGTTCTCCAGAGAAGTTAAAAAATGTGATTTATTCGTATGGCGCTATCTTACAAAATGGCAGGAAAATATGCCTTTTGTAGATACAGTTCATAGTTGTAATATCGACTTTCAGCATACAAAGTTCAGTTGGAATTCATTTCATGGTTACGACAATATAGCATTCTAAGCTAAAATAGCAACTAGTTTGCTAAATTTGGTTGTAATCGGTTCAGTATTTACCGAGATATGACATAAAATACTTATTTATTATTGTAGCGCTATCTTATAAAATGGCTGGCAAAAGGGGCTATGCGTTGGCATATATGATGCTTGTAAGAAATTCTTTCAGCATACAAAATTTGGCCGAAATCGGTTAAATGGTATTATAGTTATACCAAGTAAACCTAAAATATTTATATCGCTGCCATTAGGAAATTAAGTACCTTATCAAGTTCAATCACTGACGTAAAACTGCTATTTTACAGTATTATTTACGTGCCAAATTTAGTGAGAATTGGTTAAATAATTTTTTAGTTATAGTGTAAAATATANTATTTTACAGTATTATTTACGTGCCAAATTTAGTGAGAATTGGTTAAATAATTTTTTAGTTATAGTGTAAAATATTTTTTTTAATTGGTGCTATTTTTTAAAATAGCGGACAAACAACAGTATACATCTCAAAATTTAATGCTTACACAATGCTCTGCCACATTACAAAATTCGGTTTAAATTGGTTTAATGGTTCCCGANTATTTTACAGTATTATTTACGTGCCAAATTTAGTGAGAATTGGTTAAATAATTTTTTAGTTATAGTGTAAAATATATTTTTTAATTGGTGCTATTTTTTAAAATAGCGGACAAACAACAGTATCCATCTCAAAATTTAATGCTTACACAATGCTCTGCCACATTACAAAATTCGGTTTAAATTGGTTTAATGGTTCCCGAGATATGACATATCACCCCAAGTATTAAAATGGCCGCCATTCTGAAAGTAATTTCCCGGCATTGTCGAAAACTACAAAAATCAGGTGCCCTTGCCAAGTACTATATGTGTACCGACTTTAGTGAAATTAGGTTGACGCGTTCAAAAATTGAAGGGACAGACACACTCGCTCAGACACACACGGAAACACACTTCTATACANTTGTCGAAAACTACAAAAATCAGGTGCCCTTGCCAAGTACTATATGTGTACCGACTTTAGTGAAATTAGGTTGACGCGTTCAAAAATTGAACGGACAGACACACTCGCTCAGACACACACGGAAACACACTTCTATACACACACACATACATACACAAACGCAGACAGGAGAGTAATCTCACAAGCCTTTCTTTCCTTCGGAAAATAGGTTAAAAACATGAATGCCTGAATTTGGATGATATTTTGTAGACACTACATAATTACATCAATTCTCATAGCATTCCTGAAAATTTTACGACTTAAAATGTGCTTTCTCATTGCTGAGGTTTTCACTAATTTTGAAATAATAATACGCAGGATTACAATACACAATAAACTAAAGCATTGTTTTAGTTTTAATTGATTTAAAAAACGTAACATAGATAATTTTATTGTCGCTTGCTATCTACCGAGAATTTTTATTTTATTTTTCAAACGGAAACACGGGATGCAATTGTNGTTTTCACTAATTTTGAAATAATAATACGCAGGATTACAATACACAATAAACTAAAGCATTGTTTTAGTTTTAATTTATTTAAAAAACGTAACATAGATAATTTTATTGTCGCTTGCTATCTACCGAGAATTTTTTTTTTATTTTTCAAACGGAAACACGGGATGCAATTGTTTTTACTTTAGTTTCTAGTTGACAAAATATTAATGCTTAAAAATAAGTTAATACTGTTCCATTATTAAAATTAGCTCTAAACAAAATTTATGTGGTTGAAAAACAATTACTAAAAATTACTTATCACACAAAGTATTTTTTAAAACAGAAATTGCAAAGTTAATTGTTATTTTAAAATCTTTATATAATTCTGTCATCTGTCAATAATTAATGCGTTTAAATTTTAGCTAAGAAAAAAATTTTTTTCGTTTACATAACAACTGTGGAACTTTCGACTGACTTACGGTTTATATTGCACAGAAGTTTGTAATGCGCGGTGATATAATCGACATGTTATATTTGCTGTTACCTACTGTAAGTTACACAAGTATAATTTTTAAAGACCTTAGTAGTCAACATGTTAGGTCAAATGTTGTGCAAAAGTAGCCTCTGAAATATAAAAACATTATTCTCATTTTTAGTTACTTTAAAACCAACTCAATTTGATGACGCTGTAAAAAGTAAAAGTAAAAATATCGAAAAGTCTTTTTAAGATATTATTTTTCGGAGGGGAAAAATTCGACCAAATATTTGGTTATCGTTACAAAACTTGTTTTCCTTGGACAAGCAAAATTAGGAGTGTCAATACTGATTTTGCTTACTTTAAAAAATACGCATTTCCGTTCATGGAACGCTATCGGTGGGGCATTACATTAAATTATTGGTTTTGCTCGATGGCAATTATTTGATTGGCTATGTGGGAAGTAATATTTTGCTGAGGAAAAGAAACTTTTCTCTCAGTGCGTATTATTTATTATGATTGTTCTTCATATGTATTTTATATTCACCAATTATTAACGTAAAAATAAATCAAAGTTTTCTAACAGTATTCTTATAAATATTAGTTAGATATTTAATTCCTTTCATAAATAAATTATACCAGAAAAATAAACAAATTTGGCAGTAGAATCTGGACCATAAATAAGAAGAGACAGTGTCAGAGCAAAGTATTTAACGGTTGAAATGTGACAGCTGTCCCATAAAGAACTTTCAGGAGATAGGTTTGGAAACCATAAAATTCACTCCAAGAAATCCTAGATAATAATATTAATTACCTGCTTCAAAATTACTAATATTTGTTATTTATTCATACTCTAAATCAATTTATATTATTCCAAATGAAAAATAATTAATTATATGCATTAATGTATAAAATATTTCGGATTATTATATATATCGTCCTGAAAATGAAAACCAAATACAAATTTTCGTACTGTACACACAAAACGTTATTACTTGGACTATGAAATAAAAATAGTGGGTTTTTTACTATCGATAATCATACTACGAAAATAATAAATTTACACCGTAAATATCAAATTAAAATTTTTTCGTACACCTAGGCATAATTATGGGGGCCAAAAAAGACCTTGTTGGTATGTACGCTACTCAAATATTTTATAAGAGGTCTACTCAATTGCATTTTCATGGTAGCAGTTTAATTTTGATATGATACTTCTCAGCAAACGTATTTTTATGTCCTCTCACATAAAAAACGCTTACTTTTATTGAGATTAAGTGTTAGTTCTTATGACTGCAATATGAAATTAAATAATCGGATGTTTTCAACTAATGCAAGACACCTTAAAACTAAAATACAAAGTGATTTATATGCTACATATGTCTACTGTTTACTCTGAAATATAATGGAAGTTGGACATGGGTTCTGAATCACGACTTAGGAGAAAAAATTCTGAATAATGTGAAGTGTTTTTAGTTGTTTTCACCCAGAATACTGAATATGTGTTTCTAAATGGAAAATCGTCAGCTACCCCTAAACATGTTGTATAAACACAATGTTAACTTCTGTCAAGTGGCATTTTATTTAAATATCCTCGACATGCGTAATTTACTTTTTAAGAACATATATGTAAATATTCGTATTAAATACCCTGAACTTTGACTCGCAATGGCACTTTTGTGTACGAATTTTAAAATGTACATTACTTTGGTTGTAAATATTTTAAATTTTTGACTAGTAGATACGCCATAAAAAGAAAAGCGATAATTGCATTAATAGTTTATTGGCCAACAGAAGAGCATACAGAAACAAACGATTCGCCACTTTTTTTTTCTCGGCATACAATTTAATTCATTGGGAAAAATATGACCAAAAATACAGCCGACTGTACATGTAAAGGAAAAGAAAGTAAAATTTCCGAGCATTCAGGAAGATCCGGGTTCGGTTCTAGGTCTGGTCGTCGTGATTTCTGTTTCTTATGAATTGCCGGAATCTCTCCACGCGAATGACGGAATGGTTACTTATAGCATTTCGTAATACCTACCTTCTCATATCCTTACTATACTCTCACCTGGTTACGGCTCTTAATAACCCAGCTGCGGAAGGAACTTACGCCATTAATAAAAATTAAACGAGTTCCAGCCATCAATGTTTAAAATCTGGTGTTTCCAAACCAATTACATCACTACATACGCAAAAGTAAGGTGGCTGATTATTGAAGACGTTCTGGACCAGAAGGGGCAGAAACAAGAACAAAACAACCATAAATATATGGTACGGTAAGAAAACTTCCTAGTAAATGGAAGTTTTTAACCTATACAGTGCCTATTGTATGAAAATAATACGACTTATCAGGCTGCAAATGTAGGAATGAGGTTAGCGTCACTATTACACAAAGTTGGTAGGACTTAACTCCCCACGCACTTGAGTCTTGACCGGGCACATGCCGGATTGCTACAATTAATTTATGAGGGTGGTGGAGGGAGGGGAAACTTCACAATTTGTGGTTTATTGATATACGTATTCTCTAATGCGGTAAATTTGCGCATAATGTCTTAAGAGTGTACCTTCTAAAGACGGAGCACCGCTATAACTAAGGAGGATATCTTGGTGACGGAGGTAAACGCATAAACAGCGAGTGGAGTCGTGCATGACGCACCAGTCTTGCACAACTGCGGAACGACGGACGACAACCAAAGAGCCCTCCAGAAGGGGAGGGTTCCCGAGGAGGCCGCCTGTTGGGCGACGCAAAGGAGCCTGTCATCGACTGAGCAAGTGGTATCGCGGAGCTGAGGGACCAACATGCCACGACCACAAAGCGAGGGAGGGCGAGCCCAGAGACAGGCCGTGACAAGAGGTAGGTCGCAGTTTCTTGATCAACCCCTGCAGCAGACACCCGCATCACAAAGGGCCGCGAAATGGGAGCCGGAATTGATTCCTAGACGCGTGATTGCCTTTGTCTTGCTCCGGCGATTACCCATCTCGACTCTCGTATGGACCCCAACCTCGCCTCCAGCCGCGTCTTTGTGCGCGAAGCNTTTGTGCGAGAAACGAGGCACGCAATTGGAATATTTGGACAACACGAAACTTACTCCGAGGACAGTTAACTGCACCCTGGGCACGCTCACTTCGATACCCATCCAGCTCATTGAGCGACCTACGTTCATTGCATTCTACGAAAACTGTTTACATTTCAAAGATATGAAGTCGCAAAATCTTGCACAATCTATTTCCCAGTTTAAAAAAATGTATTTTTCACGTGCATTATTATTCAGAAGAAACCACAGAAACAAATTACAACTGATAAGGAATTGGCAAGTACTAAATTTGGTGTCAACAACGGGCAGTGGCGACGCAACGAACTCAACATTTTTATGTATATACTTACGAAGTACGTAACTCGCAAGACTACATCACTAAAACAAATTTCAAATCCAATATTTTGCAACTATCTCGATACATTTCTTTTCAAAGAAATAATTATTAACATAGCGATTGCTTAGTTTAGTTGTCATTACAAGTGCCATTCAAAACAGCATTTAATATATTAGAAAAATATAATTAATTTAATTATTTAGAAATATAGATGGGATTTTTACCAAACCTTCCACTGTGAACTGTTTCTCTTACTGAAAATTTTATTGTCTTAAAGATAAATTTTTGCAGACGGACGTCATTGAAAATTATAGTATTTCGAGAATTGAGTATTTTAGGCAACATGGGCTCTTCTATTAATTTTCATTAAATTTAATTTTCAGGTAGCCAGAGTTAAATTATAACTACAAGATAGCCGAATGGTACATTATAATGACATTTTTAAAACAAATTGAAATAAATGGCATAATGAATTCATTCTGAAATGATATTGACCAAAATAAAGTTTATATTCCCGCATTATAGGGACATGTATTAATGATATTATTTTTCTTCGCCGGCTTTTGCCAATAGTTAACGTATCCAAAAAATAACAGAGAAATTTAACGACCCTAATGACTATGTAGAAATGTGTTGTACCAGGGCGAATTTGCGGCTGTGTCGCAAGTGACGATGTGAGGAATGTTCTCATGTGCCGCTACTCGCTCTGTTTCTCCACGGGTTGTCACTCCTCACAACGATCTTCCGTCCACGTCCCGGGCCCCGCAAGTGCGTTACACTTCCCCAGCACACTGGAGACAGCCGCCGGACTGTTTGCATAGCGTCGGAGAGATAAGCGCCCGCCTCTGGCGTCCTTGTGTATGTAGCCGTGCTGCAGCATCTCACAGGAGTGTGCTTAAGGCTCCCGCCTACCTACCGCTTTTTGCCGCCTTCGAGGCAGAGAAGCGCGGAAGCGGTAAGGGCGACGCTGTCGCGCGCATCAAGTGCGCCATCGCCGCTAAGCGCAAGGTTCTCAACAATGCGCGTAGTGTTCTTGTCGTGCTGCGTGAACCTATGGGGCTTTCAGAGATGACTGTTTTATTGCTGGAAAGTCTGTAGGAAGGTTCAATGCAGTAGTTTTGTGTTTGTCTAACACGTATATTTTAAGATACAGAACTTCGAAAAAGTCATTTTTAACCATTTCGGAGAGCTCTGAAATGGTGTTTATAATGTGTGTGACGTCTTCAAAGCACTGAGCAGTCCTCGTATAATGTGTGTGTTCTTTTCGTGGATCAACACATTGGACGCAAGTTAAAT
>NQII01004047.1:178512-218485 GCA_002778355.1 Clitarchus hookeri
AAAAAAAAAGGGGGGGGGGGGTACTTCACTAGTTCTACCCGCCTGGAGCTTGAACTGCGTTGCAGAGTGTTTGAAATCCTGTTTTTTTTACGAAACTAATAAACGTACACCCAGTATGTTTACCTACGAAAATAAATCATATCCCAGAGGAGGACGGAATGGTACCTAAAATTTACCACGCATGCTGCAAATATTATTTTGGAGCTCTACGATATAGTTAAAAACGTCTTTTTCAGACTGACGTATCCTAAAATATACTAACTAGCCAGACACAAACCATACTACGATAAGAGCCTATACTGAACCCTGAGAAAAGGTTGTTCTCGATAAAGTGAACACTTTTGAAATAAACCTTTGAAAAATGTCACTGCGTGCATTTCGACGAGCATATTGACTGACATACGCCTTCTTCAGTTGATTAAGACTGAGAGAAAGCAGTTCCATGCCTTAACGCCGAATTCAAAGTGTTAAGAAAACATTTGTGAATACTGAAATTATTTTGTGCACACACAAGTAGATCTTTACCAGGACTTTCAAAAGTGATCTCTCTATCGCGAACAGCCTTTATAAACCTTTCATCAATAATACGATGGGGTCATAGCTGAAAGTGACATAGGTGCACGCAGCACTACGAGAATACTGCACGCCAGTTGAGAGCCATGCGCGTAGCAGCGATGGTGCTCTTATAGCGCGTGCCAGTGTAACCCTTATAGCTACGGTGCTTCATGGCCAAAAAAGAAGAGAAACGATGCAGGCAGGCGGGACCCTAAATGTAGAAGTAGCGTAACCATTGAACACTGCAGCCAACTCTACGCGGTCCAAATTGTGCGATTTATTGTATATGAAAAAATAAAGTACATATTCTTTAACACCATAACATATCTAACTAGAATTTACTTATTTAGGTAATTATAAACAATCAGTAAATAAGACACTGTGAAACAGTTTTCAATCATTTTAAACATATTTCCTTTTCGGATGTTACTGGAAGCATATTTTACATAAAAGAAAAACTTCCCTTATCCGAAATAACCATTATAATAATACTCTCGTTGTATGTAATGAAAAACTAGTATTAATGTTTATATAAATATTTTTAATTATTGGTTTTATGCACGTTAATTTCAGCCACAAAAGTTATCAGTTTTAAACTGAATTAGTGTACATAAAATCCGTCATTAAAATATTTTTAAACATAAGTATAAATATGTTATTACGTTTAACCATGCTTATTATTATGACTTTCTGACTTGAATGTTTTCTTGCTAAAAGTGCATTTTGAAGCATTCAAAATGTCAGCATGCATACAATTTTATTAATATACTCAAGATAATTGATTAAAAGCCACTAAATGAGTAAGTAATAGAAAAATACTTTCCGGCGTTTCAAAATATATACTTTTTTCTTTAATATGCAACATAAACAGAACTTTGCTAACAATTTAGGTAGTGTGTGTACTACTTTTGAATGAGTTCCTAATGTTGTAGAGACGGGTGCAGTGCTTATATCTACCTTGAGGTCGCTACTTCTCTGCCGTCTTGAAATAGACTTCGATTACACAACTAACACATTTAACTGGCGTATTTATTTGAGACACCTCCAATTAGCTGAACGTAAGACGTATTTTTCAATTCAGTTTTGACATAAAAGAGCTAAGCCCCACTCTTTATATAAAATACTGCATTAAACATAGATTTATTTATCAATGTCTATATTCGCTCGTTTCTGTTGCTGGATCTATAGCCGGTTGTGCTCCTAATAATAGGAGCGGCTGAACAGCGGGTGTGCAGTGATCGGCATTTCGATTCCTTAATAAATGTTTTTTTACCGAGTCCATCCATATACGGCTGTCGGAAACCTTTCCATTATAGAAATATTTCTAATTTTACGAAATTCATGTGCGCGTGTTCAAAGTCTTTCTTTGTACTATATCACAAAATCATTTCGTTAAGAGCACAATTAATATTTCTTCAATCCCAATACCCCAGAGTCTTTCGAAATAGTATCCTGCAAGGAGGAAACATAAATTTATTTTTCTTTCAAATATTTCTCAGCAAAACTCTGAGTTGAAATCTTTGGTAGAAATGTTTTTAATTCTCTTGTTAAAACATTCAACCCCATTTTACGAAAGGCAATTTTTATCTCNAACCACAAGGCCAAGAAAACCAGGCCAAGGAAACACAAAGACCATCAAAAGAACGGGAACTGTTACACGTGTTTAGTTACGGGTATTACAGCGTCAAAAGAAAAAAGAATTCTGTTTTTAATTTGTGCGCAAAGAGGAGAGGCGGTGTTGCCAAGCAAACAGGCGGGAAGCTGCAAGAGCCGCGGGTCGAGTGTGAGCCGCGTAATGGAATTACGCAGAGGGAGGAAAACAAGCCGGTAAAATAAGAAACCCCCGACGCGATACTTCTTAATTGGCTCTTTTGTGGAGTTGTTACTCCACGTAGAGCGCGAGGACAGGCTGCAGGCGGGGGAAAGCGGCGAGGGACCTCAAGTATCCGGACTGGCAACTACACACGGTCCGCCTGCCGTCTGGGGACTCCGCCACCGAGCGGCTTGTCCTTTTAAAAACCTCTCTTTAAATTCTTCCTTAAAACATCCCGAAGAAGAATTCACAACGTCTTTCCAATTTTCAATTTGAGTGCACTGGCTTTTGGTAAAGCAAACACTTGCCCTGTTCCATTCGTCACACTTTTTTTTTCTGACAATTCAAAGCGAACTTTATTGTATCACGGCTCGCAGTTTTGAAGCGTCACTAGCAGTTTCTGTCGACATTTGTAGGAGTTTACGTACACTGGTAGACACACGGTTAGTTCAGTTTGTTACTCACTGACATCCCGCTTCTGAGGTCCCGGGTTCGATCTCAGGCGGGGGTTCGCATGTGAGGAGTGTGGTAGAAACTGACGTGGTGGGAGGGTTTCCTCGGGGCTCTCCCGTTTTCTTTCCCGGAGCGACAGGTTGGACCAGATTAGTGCCAACCTCCTCTCATCCGTACCTGATCACGCCTTCAAGTTCAGTTTGTAATCCGATGCATTCGTACAAGTCGCGGACTTCACGGGTTCATCTTCCATTAAAGCGTTGACAAAATACACGTGCACACGAGTGTTAGGTTACAATCGAGTGGCTGAAAGACCGCACCAGTGATAGGCCTGGTTCACGTGCAGTCCTCCTCGCCACGTGGTCCGGACTAGCTGCTGTCGTGAAGGTCGTCCTTGTCCTGTCTGACAACACTCATGCGACGTAAAATGCATAGTTATCACACAACGTGCTCTTCATTATGACACGAGACTAACAGTCGGATCACGTCACGGCTGAACATCGCTCGTCCACGCTGTGCTCGGGTCGCGGTGGCGTAGTCGTTAAACTACTCGCCTCCCGCCTAGGTGAACCGGGTCTCATTCCCGGCGGGGTCACCCACGGATTTTCGCATTGAGAATCGTGTCGGATGATGCCGCTGGTCGGCGGGTTTTCTCGGGGATCTCCCCTTTCCCCCGCCCTTGTATTACGGTGCCGCTCCAAGCTCACATCGCTTCTCTCTCNCACGTGCAGTCCTCCTCGCCACGTGGTCCGGACTAGCTGCTGTCGTGAAGGTCGTCCTTGTCCTGTCTGACAACAGTCATGCGACGTAAAATGCATAGTTATCACGCAACGTGCACTTCATTATGACACGAGACAACAGTCGGATCACGTCACGGCTGAACATCGCTCGTCCACGCTGTGCTCGGGTCGCGGTGCCGTAGTCGTTAAACTACTCGCCTCCCGCCTAGGTGAACCGGGTCTCATTCCCGGCGGGGTCACCCACGGATTTTCGCATTGAGAATCGTGTCGGATGATGCCGCTGGTCGGTGGGTTTTCTCGGGGATCTCCCCTTTCCCCCGCCCTTGTATTACGGTGCCGCTCCAAGCTCACATCGCTTCTCTCTCNGGGTTTTCTCGGGGATCTCCCCTTTCCCCCGCCCTTGTATTACGGTGCCGCTCCAAGCTCACATCGCTTCTCTCTCATTGGCTCTCAAGACTTCGTTTTTAAGAGCCGCCCAGATCTTTCAAATCAACTCAAATCGAGTGTTACTGAACTCCAGCTAGCGAATGCCTCTTGGACGTAATGAGGTATTTAAGTCATCTGGAAGTCAGGCACTGTGAGATCACCGCGAATCCTTTCTGCCGTCTAAACTACCTCTCTGCTACATAAGTTAAATAGGTCACCTTTGATTTAATTTTACTGTTACTTTAACGTCAGGCACGGAAAGTTTAGATGTAATATCAGTCACAATTGCAATTTATTACTTGTAAATACAAACGCGCCAAACATAAAAATCCGCGATTTTACAGCCTGCAATATATCTGTCGATGCCTATAACCAGTAGACCAAATGGGGCACACTTCAGCAGTGTCGTTACGAGGTATCACAAAACTCAACTACCGCTTCACATTCGATATGTGTTTCAGACAGCGGTGTTTTGAGGAGGAAAGGAAATAAAAAAAAAAACGTTTGGTTGAAGGATGAGGGTACAGAATAAAAAGTGTATATAAGAAGACAACAGCTCAATTGCAGAATGGATGCTTTTACACTTTGGAAAGGAACGTAAAGATGAACTGAGACAAACTGCACACTTCGTTAAGTGATAAAAATGGCTTTGATTGAAAAGTTGTAATTTCCGAAAATTGATGTTAAACAGTTCTCTAATCTTAACATACGTAGACAACAAATACAAAAATTGGCACGCAAAAACCTGTAACTTACCAGTGTACTGAAACTTCATACCCAGATGTTCCGTGCATAGTTATGTGAGTGTATATATACATAATTATGCAATAATAAATACCCGTGTTTCCAGGGTTTCCAAGATGGTGTAATGGCTAGGCTACTAGCCTCCCACCTAGGCGAACCGGGCTTGATTCCTGGCGGGGTAGCTTCCAGATTTTCGCATGTGGGAATCGTGCCCTTATTGGCTCTCAAGAACTCGATGTTAAGGGCCATCCAAATCTCTTCACTCACTCAATCACTAACTCACTCACTCACACACGAGTTTCCAGAACACAATTAATGAAGATTAACTGAGTAATAGTTCTGTCTATTAACAAACGAGAGACATCCAAACGATATGTTTTATTGAATACGATTCTTCCGAAAGTTTGACCAGAGTTCGAGGAAAGCTCAATCATTCGCAGGACGCATTAAGTATTCATTAATTTTGTACTAAGTAAATTTTCATTCAAGGCCACTAAAATAATTATTACTTCTTGATAGTAACGAAAAAATTTGTCTTTAGAGTAGCTTGAACGCCCATAGCGTAATGGTCGGAATAATGTTTCGGTGATTTGCTGTTACTTTTCGTAGATGAATGAAGGACCAACACAACACGCAGTCCCGAACATGAAAGGAATTTTCCCTCACAGGGAAGACTCCTCGACTTGTTTACAACGATCTGAGAGTTTATCTGAGCAAGATAATATTTCAAAGCCTGAATAATGTTGTGCAACGGAAATATCAAAGCCCCTCTACTTAGTACATAGTCAATTAGCCAATCCTAGTATATAAATTTGCCTGCACGATAACCGCAATGCAAACGTTCGATTATTTCCCTATGGCAGAGATTTTAAAATTNTAGTATATAAATTTGCCTGCACGATAACCGCAATGCAAACGTTCGATTATTTCCCTATGGCAGAGATTTTAAAATTATGGTCGACAGATGGTTACATTATCTTTTCACATTCGGTTATGTTACTATGTATTCTTTTTGCAAAATCTATTCTGAAAACTAAATTTTACTAAACGAAACCACGCATAAAGCACGCAGAAATCGAGAGGTAAAATGTGCGTAGGGAATTTGTTAACTTTTCCGAGCGATTTTACGTGGATTTGTTTAACAAATAAAATAGGTATGGTAAACAATATCCACAGGTGTAAAGTTTAAAACTAAAATCCCTTAAAACTACCGGAAAGAACTCGCAAAAATATTCCTATCGCTCTATAAACTAACGTATATTCCAGTAGGCACTGCTACATTGATTCTGGCAATATTCGAAACGATTTACGTTCACTGTGAAGAAGATCGTCCACTGTTAATAATAAAACTCACATAGTATAATTAATATTTGCCCTAAATGAGGATTCAAACAGGAAAGAAATATTTTAAAATGCTTGTATCCTACATACTTAAATATAGTAATTTTTTTAATAGAAAGCAGTGGTAGATGCGTATTTAAGATGAGGTGATGCATGTAGTTATAAAGTCTCTTTGTCTTACTATGCGGTGTTATTCTTAGCTGCATGAAGTTTTTGCTACATTTAATATTTTATCTTATATTTTTAAGTGGCACGAATTCCCAAACTGTTGCATGACGCCTACAAGCGTCATCCAACAGCGTCATGACGCATGTAGCGGCGACGAATGTTTCGTGCTTTCTCGGAAACGCCATATCAGGCCCACAGAATTTCCTTTCTTTCTTAAGGCGGTAAGGGCTCCTTATCCCATTATCACCAGCAGAAATTCCACAAACTAATAACTATTTATCCTAAAAAAAATTCCACTCATTTATTGAAATTTTCAACAGTGTAACTCAGAGATGATGAAATAAAGAGAGCATAAATTATACACGTTAATTTAAACATATTGAATAAAAGAAAGCATTTAAAATGTAGTAAGATAAATCAGAACGTCTGGTTGAGTATAAGGGGATATATTTAATTAATTTGCTTGAAAAGTAGACGTGAGCGTTATTAAATTTGGTGCACTAGAAAGAGAAAATATAGCATGAGATGTACAATCTGACTTTCGGTGGTTAGTAAGACATGTTATATAGATTAGTAACAATTTTTCAGGAGCAGAGTTTGAAGCAGTGGAGTTGATGGAACCGTGTCTCCTCCGGAGAGAGGCGAGGAAGCTGTAACCCTCCAATGAGAAACCGTGCGAAGCGACAGCTGACTTGGGACTGGCGTTGCAGATGTAGTTTCCCGGGCGCGAAAGGAATTTGCACTCTCATCCCGGGAACAGACAAGTGCTGGCAGAGTACACTCGGTTCCGAGGGCGGCCCGCGCAGCTCGGACGTCACGTCTTCATATCCTGGAACCCAGCTCCAGGGGACTATCACATTCAAGGCTGCTCACGGTTATTTCACTACTTTCGATACCAACATTTGAAAAATGTCACTGCCCATACCCGCATATATTTTAACGGGCAAGCTGATAAGTAAGCGCCCAGTAAAGTTGGTAACGGCGGAGGGATAGTATTTCCGTGTATTAACGTTGAATTAGGCTAAAAAAAAATAAAGCCAGGTAAACATTTGTGAATATTGAAATTATTTCTATTGCATTCTGTTTATTTAATGCAGATAAATGTACAAACAAACACATACGTAAAATATTTGTTCCAGTAATAATTTCACGGTTTCACTTGATTTGCGCATAAATAAAGTGTTCACGCCGATGGTAACGTCAATTTCACACATGGTGGAAGAATACACAATGTGCATGTAAGTAGATCTTAAGCAGGGCTTTCGAAAGTGCTCACTTTACCGAAAATAACATTTATGGTTTCAGTTTCGTCACGCGTACTCAGTTATAAACTGCTTAATTCTCTTCAAACCCTTCTAACATTATCATTTACTTCTGTTTCGAGGTACTTTACAATAATATGTACTCAGTTAATATTAAATACAACACGAAAAATAAAAAACGCTACTTAATTAACTTGTGACAGACACTGATTGATAACTATAAAACCAATTTTATAAAGTAAAAATAACAACTAAAACTATTTAAGAGTTATTGTGAAACAATAGCGCAAAGCCGATACAATACCCGGTGTCTACCTAAATTACTTTGTGTTCAGCATATTATTATTATTTTTTTAATTTATCAACTACGCAAGTTACCAGGAGTTCAGTAATGAGTGAAATATACATTTTTTTTCAGTGGAAATGAGATTTTAATTTTATTATAAATTGTTAGGTACTGAAGGAACAGCAATAACCGTCAGTTTTAAGTCTAGGTGTGACCTGCGTAAATTCTTTCAGATCGGTTGAGCAATAAAAAGTAATTTCCATTCACACAGACTTTCTTGATATTCTGTCATCGAAAATCAAATGTGCAATCACTAATCTCCAAACGTGAATAAGTAATTTCGATCAGTGACATACTTCTCATATATATAGTAATTTGGAATTTATTCTCTGGTGAATCTTTAAAATGCACTAAACGGTCAGTAACGAGGCGTAACTGAAAATCATTAGGAAGCACTGGTAAGCCAGCGGTGATGTGTCACGGTAGAAACCCGCAGATTTTTACTCACTTCATCCCTCACTTTAATTTATTGGGTTTCATTTTAATTTTTCCGTTTCGTAATTCAGATTTACGCCTACGGTTAATACAATANCTGGCAATATTCGAAACGATTTACGTTCACTGTGAAGAAGATCGTCCACTGTTAATAATAAAACTCACATAGTATCATTAATATTTGCCCTAATTGAGGATTCAAACAGGAAAGAAATATTTTAAAATGCTTGTATCCTGCATACTTAAATATAGTAATTTTTTTAATAGAAAGCAGTGGTAGATGCGTATTTAAGATGAGGTGATGCATGTAGTTATAAAGTCTCTTTGTCTTACTATGCGGTGTTATTCTTAGCTGCATGAAGTTTTTGCTACATTTAATATTTTATCTTATATTTTTAAGTGGCACGAATTCCCAAACTGTTGCATGACGCCTGCAAGCGTCATCCAACAGCGTCATGACGCATGTAGCGGCGACGAATGTTTCGTGTTTTCTCGGAAACGCCTTATCAGGCCCACAGAATTTCCTTTCTTTCTTAAGGCGGTAAGGGCTCCTTATCCCATTATCACCAGCGGAAATTCCACAAATTAATAACTATTTATCCTAAAAAAAATTCCACTCATTTATTGAAATTTTCAACAGTGTAACTCAGAGATGATGAAATAAAGAGAGCATAAATTATACACGTTAATTTAAACATATTGAATAAAAGAAAACATTTAAAATGTAGTAAGATAAATCAGAACGTCTGGTTGAGTATAAGGGGATATATTTAATTAATTTGCTTGAAAAGTAGACGTGAGCGTTATTAAATTTGGTGCACTAGAAAGAGAAAATATAGCATGAGATGTACAATCTGACTTTCGGTGGTTAGTAAGACATGTTATATAGATTAGTAACAATTTTTCAGGAGCAGAGTTTGAAGCAGTGGAGTTGATGGAACCGTGTCTCCTCCGGAGAGAGGCGAGGAAGCTGTAACCCTCCAATGAGAAACCGTGCGAAGCGACAGCTGACTTGGGACTGGCGTTGCAGATGTAGTTTCCCGGGCGCGAAAGGAATTTGCACTCTCATCCCGGGAACAGACAAGTGCTGGCAGAGTACACTCGGTTCCGAGGGCGGCCCGCGCAGCTCGGACGTCACGTCTTCATATCCTGGAACCCAGCTCCAGGGGACTATCACATTCAAGGCTGCTCACGGTTATTTCACTACTTTCGATACCAACATTTGAAAAATGTCACTGCCCATACCCGCATATATTTTAACGGGCAAGCTGATAAGTAAGCGCCCAGTAAAGTTGGTAACGGCGGAGGGATAGTATTTCCGTGTATTAACGTTGAATTAGGCTAAAAAAAATAAAGCCAGGTAAACATTTGTGAGTATTGAAATTATTTATATTGCATTCTGTTTATTTAATGCAAATAAATGTACAAACAAACACATACGTAAAAGATTTGTTCCAGTAATAATTTCACGGTTTCACTTGATTTGCGCATAAATAAAGTGTTCACGCCGATGGTAACGTCAATTTCACACATGGTGGAAGAATACACAATGTGCATGTAAGTAGATCTTAAGCAGGGCTTTCGAAAGTGCTCACTTTACCGAAAATAACATTTATGGTTTCAGTTTCGTCACGCGTACTCAGTTATAAACTGCTTAATTCTCTTCAAACCCTTCTAACATTATCATTTACTTCTGTTTCGAGGTACTTTACAATAATTTGTACTCAGTTAATATTAAATACAACACGAAAAATAAAAAACGCTACTTAATTAACTTGTGACAGACACTGATTGATAACTATAAAACCAATTTTATAAAGTAAAAATAACAACTAAAACTATTTAAGAGTTATTGTGAAACAATAGCGCAAAGCCGATACAATACCCGGTGTCTACCTAAATTACTTTGTGTTCAGCATATTATTTTTTTTTTTTTAATTTATCAACTACGCAAGTTACCAGGAGTTCAGTAATGAGTGAAATATACTTTTTTTTTCAGTGGAAATGAGATTTTAATTTTATTATAAATTGTTAGGTACTGAAGGAACAGCAATAACCGTAATTTTTAAGTCTAGGTGTGACCTGCGTAAATTCTTTCAGATCGGTTGAGCAATAAAAAGTAATTTCCATTCACACAGACTTTCTTGATATTCTGTCATCGAAAATCAAATGTGCAATCACTAATCTCCAAACGTGAATAAGTAATTTCGATCAGTGACATACTTCTCATGTATATAGTAATTTGGAATTTATTCTCTGGTGAATCTTTAAAATGCACTAAACGGTCAGTAACGAGGCGTAACTGAAAATCATTAGGAAGCACTGGTAAGCCAGCGGTGATGTGTCACGGTAGAAACCCGCAGATTTTTACTCACTTCATCACTCACTTTAATTTATTGGGTTTCATTTTAATTTTTCCGTTTCGTAATTCAGATTTACGCCTACGGTTAATACAATANCTCACTTTAATTTATTGGGTTTCATTTTAATTTTTCCGTTTCGTAATTCAGATTTACGCCTACGGTTAATACAATACCGTTACCGGCAGATAAGAACTCGCAAAACATCTTTCGTACACCGCGAAAAATAGTTATTACCACTAATTTTATGAATAACACATGAACCAAAACGCAATTTTTATATTCGGGGACATTTTTCCTGGCGTAGGTATTCAAGAAGCTATAACCTATTTATCATTCTGCCTGGATACCGATTGTTGAGAAAGTATGCAATGAAGAACACGTATGATAATTATTTCAGAGCATATAACTTTCACCAGCTCAACCTGTTCTGTCTCAGTGTCAACATCTGTATACTTGTTGAAAAGGTAGAGGTAGATTATATCTAACTAGCACGGTGCACTTTGAGGATGAGTATCCAGTGATTTTATCTGTTGTCAGTGGATTCGTAAAACATGCTCATCGGCTGTGAAAACGGAACACCTGCTGTCAGAGCTTAAATTCAGCACTAATTAAAATATTATTTCTGATATAAAACACTAAAACACATAAAATTAAAAGGGTATTAAAGGTTTAAGATCTGCCATCCTCGACACTACTCTCAAAATTAGGTAGTGGTTGTGTCATGATGATTGCATTAATCTTGTTACATAAGTAAATGTTCAAAATAATATCCTACTCTCACAAACACAGTTGGCTTATAAAGTTTGTATACTTAACTACGTCAATCATCAACTTGACCATTTCTAAGATATAAAGTGGTGTGTGTAAAAGAATTACGGTATGTTTTCAAATTTCACCGCACTATTTTATTGCTTTATACTGTGTAGTTAATGCGAGTTGGACCAGCAAAGTGAGTGCCGGGTTTAGTTTGCATTAATTTTAAAGTAAGTGAAAATACATTATAAGCAATTTCTTGCCAGAAACCTGTAAAACTCAGTTGATTAATTTTTATTCAAGCAATGAACATGACTCTAAGTACACTAACATAACGATTTATATAGTGAGTCATACTATTCCATACTACGCAGTAAGATGTGATGTATGTCACTTAATTTCGCATGGCATTATATAAGCCAATTCTGTTCTCCAGGAACATTTTTAAGTTATTTGAAAACGTATCTTGCCGTTGTCAGATTTTGTGCTGCTAATTTAAATTTAATTAATTTCGTATTTTAGCCAACAACGGAAATATATATTTTGAGTTAAATNGATTTTGTGCTGCTAATTTAAATTTAATTAATTTCGTATTTTAGCCAACAACGGAAATATATATTTTGAGTTAAATACGAAGTTTATAAATAAACATATAGTGTAAATAAATTTTACAGCTTTGTCTATTATGGCTTTGTCATTTATACTCTGAAATCGTACATTACATATTTTTTCAAGCAGCTGAATTGTAACTAATTATTTTTAGAATGTTTTAAATAAGTCAAATAATTACAAACGATATCAAATATATCCTATTTGAAATACAGAATATTAACACAAGCAGCTTACTGCTTTCCTCAGTGAAAAATTTCCCACGCATTCATCGCAAATATAACAACATTCATTCTGCATTCTTTGCGTTCACAGGATTGACATTCAGAACCTACTATGGCCGAATTTCTCTTTCAGCTTGACATTACTTATTTAAAGAATTACTTTATCTTACGATCATAGTGACTTCTGTATATTGGTAATTAAATCTGTTATTCAACCATTGTGGAAATGAATAAGCCATTGCAAAGCTGCTGAAAGCGACAGTGCCGCAGCATGCATTTGCAAGAGACCTGCGTTATAACGCTAATATGCCATGAAACATTACACTTATTAAATATGGTCGATATTAACGAGAGCAGGACATGAACGGAACATTCTTTGGCGTTGGGTAAAATATTTTTCCAACAATTAAAATATTTAGATGCACTTACATTTTAATGTTTACGTGCAAAAGATTGCATAGTTTAATAATTTATCATAACGTCCACTGTCATTTTAATTCTTCTAAAATTTTGGAAGACCAAGTGATATACTTATATAGTAACTGTTAATAGAAAACAAAGTCACTTCCAATAAAAGAAAAAAATAATTATTTCTTAGTGATAATTTTATTTTGTTTCTTCTGTTCTATCGTTTACTCCATAAAGACTTTGAAAGTGAAGAATATGAGTGCAAAGGAAACATTGGTATATAATCAGAAATAAATTAAAAAATAATTTTTTTTGAAATGTTTTTTTTTTTTCAATTGGAAATATGAAGCATTAACCAGAACACTTAAATTAATTACAGTTAAGAAAAGATTACTCACTCAGTCACATATAATAAAATTTAATGCAAAGTAAAAATTTTCCATTATTATTTAAAATTTCATAGAAACAACAACCTACACTTGATGTGTTTGAGAATGAGAAATATGAGCTGAATTTGTCTTTGATACTTGCTGTTGGCTATCGCAGTTAGGCTCCCCAGAAAGTCAGCTCACATACTAGCTTGCACAGAAACAACACACATAAAATCACTCAGAGTTCAAGACTTCCAGGATTAACCAATACATCTAAATAAAAAAAGCAACCTTCGAGGAATTAACGATATAATTACTTTTTTTTGTTCGCATGAGGCTATTATGACATAAATTACTGTATTAGTTAATTTATTTTTATTTTAAAAAACTAATTGTAAAAATTCAAGTATTTATGAATTGTTTTGACTACGTCATTGTATTTCTCCTTACTCGAAAATTAATTTTATAATTTATAAACAGCTGACACAAGCAATAAATTACTATTAAAATAAGTTTATTTTAATTTACAGGTTTAACGTGATAAATACGAAGGAAGACACTGTTTTGCATCGAGAAAAAAAAGTGTAGTTGATACGTCGGCCACACTTCCGCACTGGCAGAGTAGTGTTGAGAGGGACGGCGAGGCAGCAGTAGCAGCGGCGATGGCAGTCAACCTAAACAAGAGGAGGGGAAGGGGGAACAGCTCACGGGCTTAAACCACGCTGCCGACCCACAAGTTCGTTAGCAAAACTCCGTAGCGCTGCTCCCCCGCGGCGCCCGGCGGTGTGACGAGCCTCGTTTAGCCCTCTGGGCNGCGTCAGCCCTGCCCTGCCCTGCGCCTTGGAGCGGCCACTCGCAATCCGCGATCATCCCGCCAGTTCACGGTAAGCGCAAGCACTTTTGTAAGCCATGCTAACGTATATAGTCCATTCGCGGATACTTCACACTTTTCTGAAGCCCTGCTGAAGTTCTGCTTCCAGGATATTCCCCCGGCTCGTGTAATAAAAACAAGTAGAAAATTACACCAAAGGGACACCGCACATAATTCCTGCTCACTCGGTAAAATAATATTTTGCACAATAACTATTTCTTACTGGGCGTTAACAACACACATTTATTTTCACCGTTTTATTTATATTTACTATAAAATATATAATATAATTTATAAATGCAATATAAAAACGATTTTAATTTAACCGTACGTAAGGTTCGTTTATGTTAACAGAAGTATAAAACGCTTGCGATACGTATATTTAGGAGACAACCAAGGACGTCGTAATGGGGTAATTTTTCAAAGGTTTGAATCAAAACGTGAGAAGAAACCGTGAATAGACTATACTTGTAAGCACGTTGTGTATTCTTCCGCCATATGTACAACTAGCATTTCTATGGACCTGATCGCATTATTCATGCGCCGATAAATTTAAAGGCTGTTCACGGTAAAATGACCACTTATGAAATCAACCTTTAAAAAATATCACTGCCTCTACCTGCGTATATTTCAACAGGCATATTGACTGTCACGTGCTCAGTATAGTTGGCAACTACGGAGAGAAAGTATTTCCATGTGTTGTGAAATTATAATTGTCAAGTAAACATTTGCGAATACTAATATATTTTGTTTCAATTTTTGTTCCCTTTTTTTTTTTAGTATGAATGTAAGTGTAAGAATAAACACATTAGTAAAATTATTACTATTCTAAAAAGTTAACATTTGCCCATGACCAACGCATGAATAAAGTGATCATGCCCATGGCAACGTTAATTGTACATGTGCTTTTCAGTGTATGTAGTGTTTATGCGCGTTGTATATTGTTTAATTGTTTTAATGTAAATAAAAGTTAATTATTAGGTGAATTACCTCTAACGTTACTACATTCCTAACCTACGTACGACTAAATATTTTGGACAAATATAATTTTCCTAAAGTTTTCTTAATAGGTAAGTACTATCATACCGTCACAGATTTTAAGGTTTTACTGCAACTTAAATAAATATCTACGTGCGAAATACGTAATCTCGCCTTTGCTTTAGCGCTGTCGGTAAAAAGTTATCAATATATGCTTATTATTTGGCACTTACTATAAAATTTATATACCTACTTAAGGTTTAAAGTTCTATAATAGTTACACGACACATCAATCGTCATGATTATTATACANAAAATTTATATACCTACTTAAGGTTTAAAGTTCTATAATAGTTACACGACACATCAATCGTCATGATTATTATACACGGATCGAGATATCTGTACCTACTGTATTATGTAATCTCTTTTTCTCTAGTTCCACGGATTTATTTGAGAGTTGGAGTTACCTGTTTCCGTGATATTATGTAACATGCACAATACACATTCCTTTTACTCACTAGCTCCTTGGAATGAGTCAAATCCCCGGATATAATAAGCGGATATGGATATACCAATCGGATATAAACTGAAGAGCCACAAAAACTGGTACACCTGTNTCCCCGGATATAATAAGCGGATATGGATATACCAATCGGATATAAACTGAAGAGCCACAAAAACTGGTACACCTGTCTAATATCGTGTAGCCCCCTCCCCCCTCCCCCCGAGCCCGGAGAAGTGCCGCAAGACGACGTGGCATAGACTCGACTAATGTCTGAAGGTATGAAGGAGGCAATTCTCACCATGAATCCTGCAGGGCAGTCAACAAATAAATTTCCGGCCGCAGCGATGTCGAAGATGTGATGTTTTACCGGATTCCCGATATTCACGGCACACTCGTGAAATTGTCGTACGCGAACATCCAAATGTTATCGCTACCTTGGAGATGGTATGTCCCATCTCTTGTGCGCTGATTATAACACCACGTTCAAACTCACTTAAATCTTGATAACCTGCCATTGTAGCAGCAGTAACCGATCTAGCTGCCGACCGCATCGCGTTACTCTGATTGGTTCCATACCTCTGTTATTTGCATACGCACACCTATACCAGTTGTTTTGGCTCTTCAGCGTATATCATAACTTGGAATGATGTATTAGATTTCCAATCTTTTACCGGAGTTAGTTAGCCCAAGCCTACCCCCATGTGAGTATATAACACTACGCTTATACACACGCCGCTAGCTATTCCAGGACAATTGCGCACAGAACGCATGCCTCTTCGATTTCTTATAATGGAGCTTATGCCCCAGGATGACAAACAGAGAAGGAAAGGCTCCGTGGAACACTACGACACGCACTTCATCACTGAAATTATTGCCAGTTGAGCAAGCTGCTAACAAACTGCTTGTCTTCAAATCTGCAACTTACTATCCAGCATTTGACTCTGAAGCGTTTTATGATGTACGAGATGATTGACTACATACCTGACATATGGATTTGACACATGTATCTTTCCATCGTAAAAAAGGTTTTTTTTTTTAATTGAACAATGTGTAATTTTTTTTTGTTTGACACATTTCATTATAAAATGCAAACATTTTTGACGCCATATTTATTACCAGATGGCGAAAATGGCTTAAGGTTCATACATGTCATTCAGGGCGTTGATGTCACTTGTATTTTTCCATAAACTAAACACTTAAACATCTAACGCCTATTTTAGTGTCTATCACGAAGAGAGGAACATATGCTTCTACACAATATCAAGTTGGTTAAGAAAGTCGGTTTAAATGGAAAGCAAGTTAAGTACACGTCATTTAATTGCTTCATATTTCACACCATTTTGTACCAACCATGGAAACTTGGTACTACCTGCCTCGCTGCATTTCAAAAGTAGTCTCAAATATTATCAGTAGATTACTATTTTACTTATAAACAAAACTTCTAACGATACCTTTTTAAGTACAGAAATTCTTTTTTGA
Source organism: Clitarchus hookeri (assembly GCA_002778355.1). Lineage (NCBI taxonomy): Eukaryota > Metazoa > Arthropoda > Insecta > Phasmatodea > Phasmatidae > Clitarchus > Clitarchus hookeri. The sequence goes on from NQII01004047.1 coordinate 195,360, forward strand.
GAAAACATTTAATGACACGGTAGACCTCAAAACTATATTCACTCATCACTGGGTTTGAATTATGCATTTGGCTGTTGTTTACTTGAGCAGTTGTTTCCACATGTGCCCACTCAGAATTTGGAAACTTTACCGAATATCCGTAATTTGAACACAGAGAGTTAACGACAGTCAAGAAGCAATTCATTATATTAAGAAAAATTAATTACTGTTAAGTTTTTTAATTTTATCTTTTCTAAAAAAAAATTCCCGAGATACAATTGTCCCTTAAGCCTACATAAATTTATATAACTGTAGTGTTTTAATTTTAAAATGCTTTCATTTGTACCTGACAGTTTGAAAGTTACACAAAGTGACTGAAATTAATAATCACCCTAAATTAATTACATATATTCGTATATTTTAAATGGGTCAAAGTGGTTTATGGGGTGGTCAAACTCGGGCAGCAACACTCGGAAGGCCGGGCGGCATCGCAATCTGCAGGACTCTGTCCACTGGGAACTAGTCCCAAGTCGCCAGTTCCGAGCGGCGCAGGAGGCATTTGGAAGCGTTATAAAACACGTTTATCGGCTTACGACGCAGAAATGAAAATGTGTAACGGGCAACCCCAGGGGGTACCTGCGTGGGCCCTCACCAGTGTGTGCGTATAAGTGCGTGTGCGCCCGCTCGGAGTGTGGTGGTGTGAGATGGGGAGTGGCTGATCGCACACCAAGAGGTTGCGGGTTCCAGCCCCACGTCGATAAAAGCTCGTCGTTAAGTTTGTTTGTTTTCCAAGCTCAATTACGCTTGCACCGAACGTGTTTAGTCACAGCGATAATCATGCCTGACTGGCATCCAGGTTCCTACGGACTCTTTTGTGTTAGTCTGTATGAAAAATTATTTTTCCAAAGTCATTTTCCATCTTCTTTCCAACAAAATTCCGGTAGACTACCAAACCGCTCGCCATTTAGTTAAAGAGTGTACATACAAAGATTAAATATTTATTACTGTAAAAGCCGAAATATTAGCAGGAAACCAGCCTACGGTGCNTCCATCTTCTTTCCAACAAAATTCCGGTAGACTACCAAACCGCTCGCCATTTAGTTAAAGAGTGTACATACAAAGAATAAATATTTATTACTGTAAAAGCCGAAATATTTGCAGGAAACCAGCCTACGGTACATGGAGTTCTGCTCCATAAACCTGAGAAAGATATAGATGCACATGCTGTTATGCGGATAAACAGTTTTCTTGTAGTATATGTAATATGTAAGCGAAACCGTGATTAAATTACTCGCCGAAAATAGGACGTTAACATTTAAAGAAGTCAATTTTATTTACAAAGAAAACCATTATGAACGGTAAGGTGGGTATGTTTTAACGTTTCGTCGACAGAGAGGTGATTAGAGAAGAAACAAGCTGCTAAGAGAAGCAGGTACGGTTAAGGAATTTATGATGGCCTGTATTAAGAAACCATCCCAGCATTCACCTGTAGCGATTCCGGAAACCTTGGTTAGCCTAAATCAGAATGGCCGGACGGGGATTCGAACTCAGGTCCTCCGGAGTACGAGTCCAAAAGTTTACCGCTGTGGCACCTCATTCGGTTATGAGCGGCGAAACTGGGTTTCCCATTCATAAGCAGGATGGCGATGTTACATGAAAAAGCTCCAATGGAAATTGTAACAAGCTGAGTTCCTAAATATTTCGCCCATTGTGCAATAATTCCATTCATGTCCACAATAGTGTGTAGTCGTGAAATGCAATGCAAAGGTGGACTACATACACAGTTAGTGAATGCTTTACAACAGTACCTGGTTATATTCCATATTTGCCTCTGTTAGTNAAAGGTGGACTACATACACAGTTAGTGAATGCTTTACAACAGTACCTGGTTATATTCCATATTTGCCTCTGTTAGCTATTTTCTACGTAGGCTGAAGTATGATGGGATTAACAGTCATCGGGTAACTAAAGGTAGCCAAACTCAGATGATAGTTTCCTAATCTCGGCACATCCCACAGTGAGTAATTTATAAAGGCGAGCTGACATCCGACAAGACGGAAAGATAAAACGATCCTTCAACANGCACATCCCACAGTGAGTAATTTATAAAGGCGAGCTGACATCCGACAAGACGGAAAGATAAAACGATCCTTCAACAGTGGACATATAAGAAGTACAATGCTACAAGAAGAAAAGTCTCTTCTTTTTTTGATGGCATTAACTTCAAGGCGAGACCGTCTGTGCATGGCCAACAACCGTATTAGGGACTCGAGAGTAGCCACATTTACGAGCATTCCTAGGTGTACTTTACACAGAAGCTTTCATCAGTAACGACTGCAGGAGCGGAGGTATGCGTGATAAATCCCACTGCAAAGAAAACATCGAGCAGAAACCAGTGAACAGTTGGGGCTGTGTCATGTTTACGGACAAGTCCAAGTTGGGTTTATCAACTATTCCAGGCGTGTTTTCATATGATGAGGACGGGACAGAAGGCGCAGGTAGAGTCAGCTAACGTCACTGGAAATAACCAATTTGGAGGCAGTAGCATCTTGATCTGGAGTGGAGTGGTGTTGGTATATTTTCCCAGTGTTTGACCGGTGCTTTTAACAAGCCAGGTGTACAAAGAGATTATCCACCAACATTACGTCAGAATTTTCAGGGGAGTAGAGGGTGCAAACCGCCTGTTTATGTGTGACAACGTCCGTCTTCATCGAGCTGCATTGAAGGACGACCACCTCAGAATCAATTTGTATTATCTGGCAAGTTGTCCAGATCTGAGCTCCACGAAGTACGCCTGGGACGTACTCGGATGTATTTTTTCAGGGTGCCTCCATTTATGTTAGAAAAATTAGAGATGTTGCAACCTCTACCACCACACTTCAATTGAAATAGCACCCCTCAAAAACTATGGTGAATTACACTTTGCATTACCACATCTAAAAAATAGTAGACCAAATGGGGCTCAGCACGAGGTTTCAAATAAATTCAAAATCTCATTTCTCAAGAATCATTTAGATGACTTCAAATATAGATAGCTCGTTGAATTCGTCTTCAAGTTTTCTACGATGACGCCTCCACAAACCATCAATAAGCTTCAGGTCTCTTTTTTGTAGGAATAGTAATATGTATCTCAAGAACTTAAAAAAAAAAAAACATTTTCACGATGCTACCCATTTTCATTGGCGCGAGCATGTTGGAAGCAGTATAATGTATTACTATTAGATGGAATTTTAGGACAGGGTGGGCAAAGTTTTGTTATAAATGTTTTTTGGAAAATCGGGGCCACAGTGGCCGAGCGGTTAGACTGCTCGTCTTCCACCAAGGCTAACCGGGTTCATCCCCAACCTGTTCAATCCGGATTTTCGCAAGTGGGAATCCTGCTGGACGATGCCCCTGGTTGACGGGTTTTCTCGGGGATCTCCCGTTTCTCCCGCCCTTTCATTCCAGGACTGCTTCATACTAACCTCACTTCAACCTCATTGGCCAAGACGTCACTGTTAAGAGCCACCCAAATCTCTTCACTCGCTCACTTTTGGAAAATCTATATTGGTGGAAATTGTATTACTAAAAGTATTCTTAATTTTTCAAACTAATTTAGTTTAGGCCGTTAATAAAGTGTCACAATCAATAAATCAAAACGAAGATATTTTTACCTTATATCTTCCTATTTTAAAATTGATGCTACAAAAGAATCGACAGAAGAACGATAAGAATCTGGAAGAAGTCTAGCAACTCAGTTTTTGCTGTACGCCACTATGTGGCACGCAATAAGGGCTCTTATTTTAGTATCTTGATGCCAAATGTTTTGGAAAACAAGACGCACGCCTCCAAAGCAGAAACTGAGAAAAAGCTTTGAGGCGCGGAAAGAACACAATTTTGAATATACTGCTGTGAAATGGCGAGGAAGAGGAAGTCGCATTTATATTTCCATCAGATGTGATGTACGGGATTATTTTTTCCCTCCTAGAACTTTTTTCGAGAACTTCGTCTCAAAATAAAAAAAAAGAAAGAGCAAAGACCAATTTCGACCAGAAAACTCCTTTGAAAAGTATCTCAGAAACTTCAGTATAAAGACACAGAGAAATGTATATGCGAAAAATAAAAGCCAATAACTTAAGCAGTCAAGACATACACTTTCAAAATAAACTGGTTGCTCCTGTCCTCTCGCAGTCTCTCTTTTTCTATTCCGCTTCTGTTCCGCAACCTCAGGAACTCGATGCAGTCAGTAGTCTTGTAAGGCANCGCAGTCTCTCTTTTTCTATTCCGCTTCTGTTCCGCAACCTCAGGAACTCGATGCAGTCAGTAGTCTTGTAAGGCATTTAAGTTGGTCGCTGAGGGAAGCACTTCTAGCTAGAAATGCGGTCTGGTATGCTTTGATTTCGCTGCACATTTCTTCCGCGATCTTTCAAAGCAGTAGAAGTCGGGAGTTTCCAACTGGCAAAATACCGCTACCACGTAAAAGAGCTTCCGTCTAGACGTGCCTAGCACCTAGAACATTTCTGATGTTAAACTATATAGATTATTATTGGTTGAAAGATTTGTGAAAGTGCATACATATTTTTTATATAAAGTCATGCTTAATAAGATACCTATAATCGTTGCTTCCTAGCTGTTGTAGCTAAGACACATCAAAATATTTGTTATGTGAAAAATTACTAACGTGTTATTTAAGGATTTTCACAAAAAGTGATTATTTAAAAATTGTTTTATTTATTGTGAGGTGAATGCATAAAAATAAACTACAACTTCGTTTGGTATCAATCGCAATACAGTTTGTCAATATATGCAGGCAAAATGTAATACTCACTAAAGACTTTGCTGCAGAGGATTATTATTGCCACTTATGATTGTTGAAGAGCGTGTTTTAGTTTAACGTACACATTTTAGTTTTCATGTAGGCCTATAGTATGTGTTAAAGGCTGTTCTTTAAACTACACCAAGGTAACCGAATCAGTATTCTCGAACTTACCTGTCGGGGTTTCAAATTACGGCGAGGATTAGTGAACAGCATCAGCCATCAATACCATCTTAACCGTATCATTATTTTTAATTTCCCATGTTGATGAACGTTTTAATAAATTTTGAAAGTAACATATATTTTGCCAAAGCGGCTGAAGGAAATGTGTGTTTATTATTAGGCACCATTTTGGAAGACAGAGCTAAATGAGTAAATAAAGCTTTACCTTGTTATCACAGATTAACATCAAAATTGGCACGTAACAACTATGGTAGACTACGTTAAAAATTGCATCCAAAATTGATGAAACACTTATTTTCCTTACTACTGGTTAAGATTTGACGTCAAAGACTGACACGTTATGCATTATACATTAATCTAAAACGATTATATTTTCTTCATTGTTTTCAAAAAGGCTCCATGCCACTTTCTTTTACGGCTTTCTCGAAATTCTCAACTGACCTTAGTTTGATATCCAACTCGTATTACTCACGGCTCGCGCACCATTTCTATACCACTACTTTGCAGACTTTTGTCTAATAGAGCTTTGGGGACAAATAAATGTAAGTGAGGTTATTAGAAAAGTTAATTCTCAATGGTTGTAGGTTTGCGAAATATTCTTGCCTAGTAGGCTACATGTTGGATTGTGAGCCGATATGACAAAATGTCCAATGCAAGCAGAGTTACCATAGTCTTCTTTTTCTAGGACAAGTTATTTTTTTTTGCAGCTTGTTCTCCTCTCCCACCTCCATTTAGGAATTTCTTGAAATGTCCTTTCACTTTTGCCCACTATAAAAAAAACAAATTTGAAGTGGATATATTAATTTATAAAATAAGAGCTATATTTTGTCATAAATAAAGTTAAAAGATGGCATTAATGATTATTATAGAATAGCTAACAGTCTTTGTTTACTGGCTGAACGAAGAACATTTTTCAACCGTTCAACTTCCTTCCTGTTTCTGTTTGTGCAATTAAAGGCAATTTTTGTTCCAATGGTGGGCAGTGATATCTCTCTTGTATACCAGTCTCATTTGTTATTTTTGTTTTGTTTTATAAAATGGTGAGAATTTGTAAGTTCTATTTCGCCATTCCTGGCTAAAATTCCAGCACTGGAGTTTTTTTTAAATAAATACCCAGTCCACTGAATAGAGTAAACCGGCTGATGATTCAGTAACCTGAGTCCATCGACTGTATTGCTGTTAAAAAGTACATCCCAAATTCTTAACACTTGATAAATTCTTAGTTTATATAAGGAATTTCTCAAGAAGTTCTCGCATCCCTTGCCACGGAGTTACGTCCTTATTCAACCCTGTAATTAATTCATGCATCGTTTTGGCACGCAGGAAACCTATGGACCCCACGCAATATTATTAAAACGCATTGGAGAGAGCTGATCGTACGGCATAATATACGGTATGTTTTCGTGTGTAATTCATACTTACTATTGTAAAAAGGGCTAATATTATATGATGACGTAGATTCAACTGTTGCCATTATTTATAATTATTCCACAAAATGTTTTAACATGGAGAGTCCAAGCTGGAAATATTCCTTACATACAATTATTTTAATCTCGAACATTTTACTTGGACGTGTTCTGTTTAACTGTTGCAATATTCTATGCAATTAATGCTGTGAGATAACTAGGGGCTATCAGAAATATATCTAACATTCAAAAAAATCGTTCACCTTTTCTTCGTAAATTAAAGTGTTTAACAATATCAAGTATATAACATTTCGTTTTCATTTATAATTTACTTGTCACGTAATTATGAACAGAAAGCCAATAATAATTTTATAGAGCCATGTGCAAGCCTTACGTGGTCTGCATAAAGAGAAAGTTTAGGGCCGGAAATATTGGAACGTAACAAGTAAAGCTCCACTGTAACTTTATCTGAAAACAAACAATTATTTCCCTAAAGTCCTAAGGCGTTAAATAAGAAAAATCTTGAAGGAATCTTGTGACCTGTTTGGCCGAGGTCACGACGGCTTTACTTCCAAATCACGAAGTCCTCGGTACGGATCCTGGCCCTGTGGACCCGACTCCACATAACCGCTAACCTCCGGGTTTATTTATTTGATGATGATAAGTCCAATAAAGTGCAAACATAAATCAAAGTTGTTGGGTTCTTCGCATGAACACAAAAGAGACCTACATTTTACCAAAAATAAACAGTTTTCTTAATTATATTTTACCGTCTATATCTTGGAATATTTATTTTGTCTCGGAGAGCCAACAATTGTTTGAACACGTCCGTTAAAAAAAAGGAAAAGTTAATTATTTTAAAATTAATTTTATTACCTTACTAGCATTCTGGGGCCACGGTAGCGTAGCGGTTAGAGCGCTCACCAAGCCGCACCCGGGCTTGATTCCCGGCGGCGCCGATTCCAGTTTTCACATGGAGGAATCATGTTGGTCGATGCCGCTGGTCGGCGGGTTTTCTCCGGGATCTCACGTTTCCCTCGCCCATGTATTTTCGCGCCGCTTCACGCTCACCTCGCTTCATCATCATTGCATCTCAAGACCTCTTNCGTTTCCCTCGCCCATGTATTTTCGCGCCGCTTCACGCTCACCTCGCTTCATCATCATTGCATCTCAAGACCTCTTTGCTAAGAGCCGCCCATACTTCTCCTCTACTAAATTTCTCGTTTGAATGATGAAAAACTAACTGGGGAAGGTAAGAATAGAGTCTCGCACAATGAACTAGAGATATTTAATATTTCATAAAAACACGGCCCACGCACACGGCACTTGCGAACCCGGAACCTCTCCACAGAAGTGGCCTGCCGTGAGAGAATTCGGCAGGCAAGCGGAGGAACTNACGGCACTTGAGAACCCGGAACCTCTCCACAGAAGTGGCCTGCCGTGAGAGAATTCGGCAGGCAAGCGGAGGAACGTCCGAGTGACGAGGCTCCCAGGACAGCACGGTCGTTGTGTCGCAGTGTGTCGCAGACTGCGTGGACGAGTCTCGGANTCCGAGTGACGAGGCTCCCAGGACAGCACGGTCGTTGTGTCGCAGTGTGTCGCAGACTGCGTGGACGAGTCTCGGAGTTGCACACCTCCGCTGCTGCCTACGCCGCCGCGGTCAATACAGCGCAATACACCTGCGTTCGGCTCGAGTGCGTGTGACGCGCCAGCACCCTCCGCTCCTCGTGTCGCCCTCCTACTTATGCCACAGTGTTACGTAGTCTTCAGCTAAATACAAGTATCCCAAGTCAGTTACGTATACATGACACNCTCCTACTTATGCCACAGTGTTACGTAGTCTTCAGCTAAATACAAGTATCCCAAGTCAGTTACGTATACATGACACTTCAGTTGAAGGGTTTGGAGGAAGAATAGCCTGTCCTACATCTGCAACAATGTATGACACCTCTGTAGTACAGGCCTTTTTTCCGCCAAGTAGGAAGGAAGTGTGCTCTTCTCCCATTGCTTGAAGCCACCCACAACAGCAAACTTTGCATGTACACATAATATGGTATAATCTATCATATTTTGTTACAAATCTCAATTTTTATGGACGTGTGGGATAGGCCCTTTTTCCACTAAGCCCTTACATTAACTTGCCTCTTCCCTTATCGAAATCTAATTTGTTTACTTNGTGGGATAGGCCCTTTTTCCACTAAGCCCTTACATTAACTTGCCTCTTCCCTTATCGAAATCTAATTTGTTTACTTTTGAGAAATATGTGAAGGAGATAAACATATAATCTAAGAGGAATTAGTTTATTTTTAAATTGTGAGTACCTGATCAAAGTTTACCTAATTTTACCTATCCTAACCTAATGTAATGTTATGTTTGCATACATCAAGAGTACAATTTGTTTATAATACAAGATAGCAATCATTTAATTTATATCGTCGTAAATTTTTGTTCTAGACACAATGTATCGTTCTAGACGAATTTACAGAGTTCGAGGCTCTTGTGATTGTGGCACTGCCGTTTGCTTACTCGACTGAAAGAGTAGAGTTGAGTTTTTGGTTGGCACTAAAAAACGAAATATTGAGTGCTCGTTAGAGCAAAATTAGGTAAATATGAAATAGCAGCATAATGCATCGGCGGGGAAATTGCAGTACCCCGAGGAAGTCCGCTGGCCAATGGCAATGTTCGCCGCGCCTTCTACATGTAAAGATCCGGGTGAGCCCACCGGGAATAGAATCCGCTTCGACGTGGTGGGAAACGAGTAATCTGACTACTGCACTACCGCGGCTCCCCCGACTTGACGGCGTTAGCTGAATATGTTACTAAACCGTCACACCTGTTACACCCTCCCCTCTCCCTTTTTCCTACAACTTGTCCTGTGTTTGACTCGTGCTGGTAGTGGTTTGAAATTCCTATGGATGAGTGGATATTTCTCGGACTCAGAACACGGGAAGGGCTAAGTAAATTATACGNTAGTGGTTTGAAATTCCTATGGATGAGTGGATATTTCTCGGACTCAGAACACGGGAAGGGCTAAGTAAATTATACGAAAGAGAGACCACGTAAATGTTGAAGGCCACTGGCTGTGAGGCGCACATGTTACACTATAAAATCGAAAAAGTTAAAATGCTCCAACTCCGCTAATTTGACTGCAGATTTGTTGAAACTGCTCTACTTGAATCAGTATAATTCTACTGATTCATTTTAGTTACTGGCATTCTCTCCATAAACAACGATAGCTACTGATTCCCAGCGAATTGTAGCAGATAAATCCTCAGTGATTTCCACTGATTCGCCAGTAGATAACCGCCCATTAACTGACGATTCGGTAAGATAATTCTGCGGATTGATTCAACTTATTAAGGTTTAGAGAGCACTGGTATTTTTTTGTAGTTTAGAAAAGGCATGGCTGNATTCTGCGGATTGATTCAACTTATTAAGGTTTAGAGAGCACTGGTATTTTTTTGTAGTTTAGAAAAGGCATGGCTGTCCGCAAAACAAATACAAGGTTCCGTTTCGCAAAAAAATGCTTTTTGTCGCAACTTGTTGCATACTGCGGCAGACGTCTCAAATCCGAAGGCGTCCATTGAAACTTCGTATGATAGTTACGACCTTAAGAGATATTTCGGGGATAGTACGGCATTTTGAGCTTCGCATGAGCCAGGTATCGAGCAACATGACGAGTCTAATTTTTAGCTGCGAGTTAAACCACCCCTCTCCTCCTTGAGGTTAGGTTTCCTCTTGGGAACAATATGTCTGGGCGCCACTGCATCGGTTGTTCCTAGCTAGTGTGTTTATGTTGTGCACTATACCAGATGGACGGGAACTCGTGAATACGGAATGCGGCACAGGATTCTATGGCAAAATGTAAGGCGAGAATACCTTCAGGTGAAACGGCATTAGAGGCTTATTTTTGAGGAAGCCAACATGACACGTCTGGAACGAGTAGGCGCAAGTGTGTGTTAATGGGACGAGTGTTGTGGTGTGGGAGCGCTGTGACGTAGGTGGCGAGGCAATGTCGAGGTGGAAGAAAGCAGTTGGGCTCAGTATTGGTAAACAGCAGTGCCATGACAAGTGGATTGGCCGTGAGGGACCTGTGAAATATCTATCGCGGTCACCAGACCTCTCTCCACTGGAAGTCTGTTTGTGGCCTCATCGGAAGTCTAGCAATACGCGAAGTCAACTTTGAACACCTATTATGAATGTTTGTGAAGGTTTGTAAAGCGAGCGTGTGCTTGTAATAGCATTAAAGTTCTTTCATCACATTTCAAGTCGTTTGTTTCAGAAAGTATGCCTCTAATGCAATGTCACCTGAAGGTATTTTCGCTTTTCATTTCGCCATAGAATCGTATGCCGCATTCCGTATTCGCGAGTTCCCACCAACTCGGTATAATATAGTGCCTAAATACTGCGCAGCTTTGGGTTCACTGCATATGGTTCGGATAAAGTGCATCATTTTGAAGTTTCAGCACAGTTTCTTATTTAAGCACATAATGATCCGTTTGGTGTGAGAGTTAGTGTTAACATTAACAAAATAACTTTCAATAGACGCTTCAAACAACATCACTGTGGAATTGTTACAAAGAGCAATATTGTACTTTGGCGCTGATTCTCATTTTAAAGTTTAGTAACTAATAGAGCTGGTATCCAAGAAAATCCAATTCCAATTTAGAAAAGGATTAACATCTAAAGTGAAAGAAAACCAATATCTTATACATAACTCGCGACTGTATTTCTGAACGTATTTTCTCTGTATCCCGAGATTATATCAGGTAATTCAATGTTTTTCGTCATTCTCCGCCCCATGCGAGGCTGTGAATGCGACACTGCGCAGTGATACCACGCACACACTTCGGTACTTCTCATTTACCATGATTCATTTGAATGTTCCAAAACAATATTGAAACTTTCACCATCACCATGTAATTTTATTGAACCCACTACACTCTGAGGAAGTGTCTCTGTGATTAAACTGTCAGTTTATGACAAATGCTAACTTACATTAAGTACATACATACCCATGAGTTCTAGTATACACAAAATACTACAAAGAGATTCTCATATTTCAAAAAATACTTAGTTACAAATTCACAATTAACCAACAGCGAAACAAACGTGCTGATAATTATAACTTCCGTACTTGATGTAATGCAAGAAAGCAGTAGATTAATGAGATAATTGAGGATATATACATATATATATNTATAACTTCCGTACTTGATGTAATGCAAGAAAGCAGTAGATTAATGAGATAATTGAGGATATATACATATATATAAGGTGTTTTCAAAGCTTAATTTCGCGAACTTTCTTCCTAAAGCGGTGGGTGCGCTAGAATCACAGAANATATATATAAGGTGTTTTCAAAGCTTAATTTCGCGAACTTTCTTCCTAAAGCGGTGGGTGCGCTAGAATCACAGAAAGTTTCGTCAAATGATCCTATGTTTCTGGAAGTTTCTTTTTTTCAATAACATGAAATGTATTACCTACACTGTAATCATAACTCTTTTTAAAAATAGTTATATTCCTACTATGAGTATATTACGCATACATGGATTACATTTACTTTTTTTTTTTTTTGGAAACTGGCAGTTGACAGAAAATGAGATTTTAAGGAACTATCGCAAGTTGTGTTGGTACACAACATTGATCTAGTATTTTGTATATAAAAAAGACTAAAAAAATTTCTCCTCCTTTTAACGAATAGCTAACCATTAATAAAAGGATGCACCAAAGATCAACAACTTTAGAAAATACATTAAAAATTAAACATGCTCTGTTTTTGTCCTAAAAATACAACAGAAAAAAAAACATTACGTCTCCCCTGCTCCTTCTTTTTTCCTTTCGCCACAAGATTTCTCCAGGAGCTTAGACCGCTGGGCACCGAACAGTTGCTACTTGCACGCTTTATAAATTTCCCGATTTATTTTCTCCTTCTCTTTCTGAGCGCGCTTCCACCACATACATCTCGCCCTCTCGCGCTCCGCCCCGCGCAGGTCAACCGGAAATCAAAATTCCGGCAATGCGTACTGACCCCTTGTCCGTCCCCCTCCCCTGCCGCACTTCAAGGGGACTGCTTCTCGTTTCCATTTACGCGCTCGCCGGTTGAGCCAGGAAGGGGTGCGAAGGAGGGGGCCGCTTATCGACGGGGCTGCTATCTGGAAGTGCAGTTTTATTACAGAACTGGGAGGCGCGAGAGACTCTCCCGCGCTGCGGCGGGCACCTTCAACTTCCTGCGTTTCGTCGGCGGCTCAACACGAACCGCGTCACATAAATCCAGAGCGAAGTCTTAAACCCTTCTCTACCGTTCCGTTCCGTTCCGTTCCGGCTGCCACGCACCGCCGCCACCTCGCAAACAAACTTGATGGCCGAGGCCGTGTTCGAAGTGGCACTTTCAGTTTACTAAAAGGCCATGTGAACCGAATTAGTCCAATAAAATGAGGACGTATGTGGTATTTTAGTAATTAAATTTTAGTGAGCAACGAAACTTACAAAAGCACTAACTTACCAAATCGCAACCACAGCGGAAAAAATGGCTATTCAAAGTGTCCGAATTGAACCCTACTAAAAACTAAAACATTAATGCACTAAATGGTTTATTCTAACGCAAACCGAACTGTTCAGGGTGTTAAATGCCAAAATATTAATTTATTTATATTTTACGAAATACCGTAACATTTTTAGACATTAATACCAGGTACTCTTTCATGACATAAAAAAACATTTATCCCCTTAATTTTTATTAGCGTTTTTGTGACAAACAAATTAAATAAACGAAAATATTTATAGGTAAATTAACAAAGATTACCAAAAGGTTATGTCTTGATCCATTTCGCGCTATTCTTAGAAAAATTTACACTGCGAAAAATCATATTTTGCTAGAAAAATAAATGCTAACATCTTCCTATTATAAGAAGTATTTAAACCTGCAAAAACATTTCATAGCGTGAGTTTAAGAATTTATTGACGTTACTTGTATCTTATTTTTATATGAATTATCTCACTTCAAAAAATTAGTTATTTTTTCATATTTGAACGTCCCAAAAACATCAAAATTGTGATTTTTGCACAAACAATGTCTACAAGTTTTAACATGTTTATATACAAATATAAAACAATGCATTTTTATTCAATAGCATCCTTTATATCACCCACTTTACAAGTCTCCTGAAAACATTACATGATACCACAAATTTTCTTCTGAATTCCTAACATAAATAAGTATGTATAATTGTGTTCACGGAATTTTTTGGCAAACTACGTTAGCGAATGCACACAACAACTGTTTAACTAACAATTTTAATGTAGTATCAAATAATATATTTTGATAACATTGGCTGTCATAATGCAAAAACCATATTCAAGCAAAGTCACAAGCTCTTATAAATCAAAAATACGTCAAAGAATAAGAAGAGAAAACTATTGTTGCTCCGTGTCACCGAACTTTTGTATACTACGGCCGTTTGCCCTATTCGATGTTCTAAAGTACAAAACGACAAACAAGAATTCTTTCTTTTCGAAGCATTATTAACTCTATCTGTCAAATTTAATACAAAATGTATTCTGCTATTTTTAAAAAGTTGCCAGTCACACGGTTGCTGTGTCACTATTAAGAAATTAGGGTACATAATTATAAACAGAATTATATAACTAGTGTGTGTCAGGTATTACTCACGATGCTAACGTGTTCAAGGATATTTAATCCTCAAATACGACGAAGACAAATTTAACAGACAAAAATTAGAGGCACAGAATTATTTAAGATAGTATAAAGTCATGATCCTCCTAACTGTCGTTTTAATATCGAAAAACGTATGCTCAGTGTTTTGTAGCAGATGATAGACGTTCAAAGAAGTATTGTTCAATTAAAAATACACTTCACTTTACACAGTATCAGCACGCTGTAAGAAACATAGCCGTACGTGTTTGATTAATGGTAGCGTTTCTGACTGGTGTTATAAAGGCTATTGGTTCAACTCCAACCTGATAGAATGAGGGTGATTTTTCCTCGTGGTGTTTTGCACATAATGTACACATACGTCACTTAATAAGTACCCACTTGTACATGTAAAAATGTGTAATTTTTTATTTGAACAATAATATTTTCAACTTTTAGACATTATCAATAATTACTCGTTCCTTACAAGAAAAAGAGCTCGTAGTCTTTACATAAATAAATTTCAAATTCAACTGTTTACTGTTTAAAAAATGTACAAATAATGGAAACTTTTACGTACGGAAATGAGATAATTCAGATTGAAAGAAAATTCCAAGAGCTACTTCAAGACGTCTACAAAATAGTAAAAGGAAATGTTTTTGTTATTTAAAATAAGTTGCTGAAAATAAGGAAATTCTTGCAGATTTTTTATTTGTGACTGCCCCTGAATTTTTGTAAAATAACTTTTGCAAAGCATGCCTTAAAAATAATTAAGACAAGACTCTACAGTTACACTTGTTAAATTTTCCTTAAATTGTTTGGTTTATTTTATTTGTACATTAAAATAATAATACAATTTTGGCTTTGGCACGTTATTTTGCCAAAACTATTAGATTTATAACAAATTTATCTGTAAAAAAAGTATCCGCAGATAAAGTCTACAAGTTGAACAGTATGTGGTACAAATACAAAATAATAATTTTTTTTGTGGCCAACGGTCTTAAATAAAGTCACTATTTAGCTTCTTTGCTTGAAGGAGTGCAGGTGGAAAAAGGCTAGTGCTTTAACTACTAACAAGATTCATTATACGTTAAATTATCTCTCCTGCCTTATAAATTAAAGGGTATCACGTTCCAAAGCGACTGCAAAAAAAATGTTAACTAACTTTTCCAGAAATTAACGTAATCTCCTCTTTTTCAAGAACTTGCTTGTACTCATCGTAAATATAAGTTAAGAAAATTATATGAATGGCAATTTCCTGTGTATCAAAGTACAAACATACTAGACGGAATAGTGCAATTGTAACAAAACAAACATATAGGATCAAAAACACTACCATAAACGCGAAATTTCCCACCATTCTCACTGTGAGCATTCTTTAGCAACATTACTAAGAGGATGGTAAAACTCTGTACGATCATGCTTGTAGACGTCGTGGATTGTAACAGAAACATTCCAATAACTTTTTGGACAAAGCCACTTGCCCTTATCATGCTGTGTCTCATAATTCGTTATCTCTCTCGAATTTATTGCCCCAGGATCCAAACTTCGATTGCTATTGAACTCTCTTTCAAAGAGAGAAATTATTTTACGAAAAAAAAAGCGTGTGAAACCTACCACACCTTTCTTTTTGTGTGTGTGTGTGTGTGTGCGCGCGCGCGCTTCCCTTCTAAAACTTTGGAAAATATAACCCGACTGCAACTTTCTAGAAACATAAACCCTACCAATCGCAGATGTTTTAAAGGAAACTCTATTTTATTCTACGAACCACCTCACAGTTCACACGCCGTTTCTTTATAATCAAAGTTAGGATATATCTACTTAAACGGCATCACATCGTGCGTTCACTGAATATAACTATGCTAATACTATGCTCCTGCAAGAAACTTAATTTCTCATATTTCTTCATACAAGTCAAACGATATTTCTGCAACTACGGCAGTGTTTCGGTTGAATGCGTTTTCCTGAATACCACGGAAACCAGGTTAAAAGAAATTCAAAGTTGGCCGCCCAAAATCACTATTTTATATTTTATCATAAGGATGTTGTATTTAATGCGACGATGTGTAATCAGTTACATATTATTTTGTAGAAGTGTTAAAATAAATAAATTTTTGTTGTTGTGTGAAACAAATGCCAATGAGAGTTTTACGAAATATTTCTTCAACATTTAACATGACAAGTCAGTCACTTCCACTTAGCGTGCTTACTACTTCAATTATAGTGCGCGCGTCCCTCCCCCCCTCCACCCAATAACGTCGAGGTCCTGGTTCGATCTCACAATCATACTCAAAAAGCGGGAATTTTTCCTACGGGGTTAATTCAAATTTGGGAAAGGAATTATGCCGGACATTGCTTTGTTGTGTTATATTCTCGGAATTTTCGCGTTTTCTCCCCTTTTTCTTCTCCGCTGCTTCGCCACAATACCATCTCCCCATAGTCACCTCATTTATTCTTCTGGCTAGACGGAAGAACAGGCCTGGGCTGGGGTCCCTCCTGTAGGACAGCTGGCTCCACTTAGCACCAGCCTCCTCTCATCCATATGGACCCTTATCGTAGGCGGTAACAACTTGCGGATTTGCATATAATCCGGTTTTAGTACAGTAGAATGTTTCATCCTGTCTCATGAATTACTGGGTCGTAATCAATACTGGCACTGTGGTTTAACTCAACGCTCCGAAACAAGTTTATATAATTTTTACTATATTGGAAAGGACAAATGTATGTTTCTATTCAAGCTACTGAAATAAAAATAACTAATCATTTTAAATTTTCAAATAACTTATATTGAGTTTACAGCGAATATTGGTTGTATAATTCATCACAGGATTTGTCAGCTACAAACAAATTCACTGTAGGCAGTTATGCTTTCTTAAGATCATTCCTTAAAACATTTTAGTTCTTATGAGTTGACTTCTGCTTCCTTGCAGAACAGAAACTTACGCGCTTTGGCAATGCATTCACCGAAATTACGCGACATCATCATTGTTTTCCTACCAAATTTTTGGCTTTTAAAATATACACAACATAAACACAGGTGTAACATTAGTGAAATCCTATTGTGGAAAATAATTACAACTAATCTTACTGACGGTGGTGTTGTGCGATGTAAATGAGGCGAACTTAAAAANTTGTGCGATGTAAATGAGGCGAACTTAAAAAAACACTTGCCAGAATGTTGTTTATTAATTTAATTTTTTTTACATGCCTACGCACATTTTAGCCATAGATCGATTAACAACAAATGCGTATAACTTACATGGCTATTTCTCAAGAAATTATGAAAAATGACCTTGCTAAATAAAAATAATATAAGTTGATGGAATTTACAATTTTGTCTATATAGTCAGTACATGGTACATAAGTGGCTTTCATAACTGACCAGGAGGTCCCCAACTTTTCTTAGTTTAAATAAAAAATATTTAATGAAAAAAAAACAATAATGGGGGAATGATCGTTCAAACGATGGAATGACTATTTTTAAATCATTTCTATATTAGTCTACATGGTTGAATCAAAAAGTAAATCATTAATTGTTTTCAAAATATAAATTTAATTACAATTGACAAACTTTTGTTTTTTAACATTGGTATAGGTATTTTTTTATTACTGATATCTCTAGTACTCCTATCGACTAATTATTAGTATTTTAACTCACAACGAACTTTATCTTACCCAAATGTTCCCTAGAGTATCATAACTCTTCTCTAATTGCATAGTAAGAACATATGATAAAAGGAGTTTTTTTTTCACTATCGGCGGAACCCTTATATTTTTCAAAAGCGAGAATACCTTAGCATGAGGGGAAGATGGATCAATGTTTTTACCTTCTCTGGAACACCTCTTCCGATATTTTACACTCATCCCTTTTGTCTTATTTAACGTTTTCTCTAATTTGGAAATTTTAGCATACATTTAATCATGCTCTACAGTTTCTTAGTTGCCGTCTTATACTAGAAGCCATCGTCCCCTTATTATTAACATTATTAATCTTAACTTGATTAGTTATTGACGCTGGACTACGAGCTGGTTTTTCGTCTAATGACCTAAATTTTGGCGTGCTCGTGAATTTTTATCCCTACAAGTTTTACTGTTCACTCTTCACTGCTTTTTCTTCTGTCTTCTTTCTCTCTTCGTCATAACAGTCACCTACTTTACTTGTCTCTTTTCTTTTTCTTCGAATACTTAAACCTTTCATACCCACTGAGTTGTTTTAAAGCTTCAGTGTCTGCTTTCGTTCTTGTTCTGCGTTGTCTGTCATATATATATATATATATATATAAATTTTTTTGTTTAGTATGACATAGTTGCTTTCTTTCTTTCTTTTTTACGTTTTTGTCTTTGGGAATTATGTTAAAAAAAGACAAAAACGTAAAAAAGAAAGAAAGAAAGCAACTATGTCATACTAAATAAAAAATTATATATATATATATGACAGACGACAAAAACACAAACAACAAGAAGCTTAACAAAACAGAAGCTAAAATTCAAAAAATATATATATATATTAATTTTAGCTTCTGTTTTGTTAAGCTTCTTTTTTTAACATAATTCCCAAAGACAAAAACGTAAAAAAGAAAGAAAGCAACTATGTCATACTAAACAAAAAATTCAATTGCTTCAATATATTAGCATATTTAAGTTAGTATAAGATAGATACATCATCCCCCACGTTAAAACTTTTAATGAGGGAATGACGGTGAGAAATAAACGAAATCAAACATAACAAAAAAAAAGTTATCGTAAATAACCTCACATTGCTTTTTAATTGGAGGAAAATTTTTTACATCCTAAAGCATGTAAGACAACACAAATATTATAACAAAATAAAATAATTACCTTCTTTAAAATACGGTGAAAGAATTATGGATGCAAATGTTACACTTAAATAACTAAACGAAAATTATTTCGCTTATACAAATATCTTTGCGTAGGGCAACAATCATGGGTATTGTTACTTTGACAGCATTGCCAACTATTAAAAATCCATGAGCGCGGTAACGTATGATGGAATTTAAAAGTACGATTTAACTGTCAATAAAATGTGAGATAATAATTGTTTTTATTGGAACTCTGGTAAAAAGGGAGTTTTAAAATGTTTTTTTCTCTGTACTTAATAAAATAGATATTTACCGTAAGTTACAGTATTTTTAAAGTAATTTATCAAATTTAAATAAATATTTTTATAAAACGAGTTGAATAAATAATTTAATATCATTGTAATATTGAGTATGGGACATGCTGAGGGAATGATTTTTAGGGTGGTGCGTTGACTGTTATTTCTTATCTTCAAACAAGAACGCTTAAATTATGTATGGTACAATTAGCTATAGTGGTAAAGTTTCCGTAAAAACATACGGAGTTAATAACGTACTGTTAATTACGCATGAAACTGAGTATGGACAGTACTTTTGTAATTTCGTGAAAACCACTCACATAAGTTTTTTGTCAGCATTTGAAAAAATTTATAAAAAAAGGAAAGTAAAGCTCATAAATATTAAATCGTGTGGGCAACAATGTTCAACCAACTAACATTACAAACAAAATTGTCTGTGAAATAATATTTCGATAATATCCTAAATCTTATTTCACAAATAGTTTAACGTGATTTATCAACTTCAAATTACAAGTAAGTAAATACACAGGATCAGTATGTTCTTCCAGAATACATAGTGTGTTTCTTATTTCTGGCGGAGAGTAATTCCAGAGTTTCAATGCTATATACTCAATGATTTTCGGTAAATAGCGATACTGGGAACGGTAACTGACAGATTGATTTTGAGGTTTGTGATATGTATGTGGATATGTGTAAGCTGCTTAAATTTATTTATGAGATATTCTGGTTGCTTATATCTTTTTATTATTCTAAGTCCGGTCTGGAAAGTTGTAGTAGTCTTCTATTTTCCATATCCAACCAACCAGAGCGTTTCTAATATTCAGTTATGCCCTCCCTTCTCTTTAAGTTATAGGCAAACCAAATACAAGCATTCTGAAGCTTCAGTATTCTATCTTTGAGAGAGTTTTCTATTCCTATAAACAAGCGTATTCGTCAGTGGAAATAATATAGAACCAACAGGTGGAGGACTTAAAATTCTAAGCTTGTTGGTAAGATGTTTGAATATTTGAAAATACTCGTCTCTAATATCCTGTTTGGCCAAACTTGATATCAGACTTTATATTAAAAACTGCGTCATGACAACTAAGTAACGGCAATTCTTGAACTGCCGGCTGCCCTCCATGTGACAAAATCGAAATTATTACAAAATCACAATGATAAAAATACGATAAGGCTTACCATTCTAATTAAGTGAAGCAACCAACAAAATAAGTAACATACCCAGCTAACGGCAAGGAAGACACAAGTACTTATGCATTTCTGAATAGCTACTAAAAATGTAAGTACAAAAGTATTTTCTGTAAAAAATAAAAAAAAGCATTTTTCACCCATTACGATTAATAAGACTAAACATGAAATGTACTTTATTATTTTACGGAGTGAACAAAAATATTAATAGTTGGTATAAAAAAAATTATTTTCGTATAAACAGATGAAAATAAACATTCGCCCAATTCTGCAATTTTTGCATGTATGAAGTAATAAAGCTCTCTCAGCATTCGCTGAATGTTGATATCTCGATCTCTCACAGGATTAATCATCAGCGTTTAAATAAAAGCAGCCAATTCTGAAGTCTGTAACATGTTTCAATTTTCCCAGGAGATTTATGATGAAGTAATGACGCTGTGAATTTTCAGACTTTTGCGTCACTTTCTTACGAATCTCACTATGATTTGATGAAAAAACCATGAACCAGAAATGGTTTAGTGCAAGCGAATATCAGTAAATTGGTTTGAAAAAAAAAGTAAATCCATAGTTTTTTCAGCTATATTTCAGCGGTTTATGAGTAAAAAAAACCCACACAAAGAAATGATTTGATTTTTTTTGGAAGCATCACTTGAAATACCATATGTCTAATACAGGAATAACTTATAATTTTTGAGGACGTTGACTGCAATTTGCTCCAATCGTACGGCCATCAGTAACAAAGTCCAGATGGAACACAGTTTCAACAAAACAAATGTAGAAATGGGTGTGCCTATTGGCGGGAACATGCAGAATAGTGCACATACGTTCAGATTAGNTTTTTTTAACATAATTCCCAAAGACAAAAACGTAAAAAAGAAAGAAAGCAACTATGTCATACTAAACAAAAAATTAAATTGCTTCAATATATTAGCATATTTAAGTTAGTATAAGATAGATACATCATCCCCCACGTTAAAACGTTTAATGAGGGAATGACGGTGAGAAATAAACGAAATCAAACATAACAAAAAAAAAGTTATCGTAAATAACCTCACATTGCTTTTTAATTGGAGGCAAATTTTTTACATCCTAAAGCATGTAAGACAACACAAATATTNTTTACATCCTAAAGCATGTAAGACAACACAAATATTATAACAAAATAAAATAATTACCTTCTTTAAAATACGGTGAAAGAATTATGGATGCAAATGTTACACTTAAATAATTAAACGAAAATTATTTCGCTTATACAAATATCTTTGCGTAGGGCAACAATCATGGGTATTGTTACTTTGACAGCATTGCCAACTATTAAAAATCCATGAGCGCGGTAACGTATGATGGAATTTAAAAGTACAATTTAACTGTCAATAAAAGGTGAGATAATAATTGTTTTTATTGGAACTGTGGTAAAAAGGGAGTTTTAAAATGTTTTTTTTTTCTCTGTACTTAATAAAATAGATATTTACCGTAAGTTACAGTATTTTTAAAGTTATTTATCAAATTTAAATAAATATTTTTATAAAACGAGTTGAATAAATAATTTAATATCATTGTAATATTGAGTATGGGACATGCTGAGGGAATGATTTTTAGGGTGGTGCGTTGACTGTTATTTCTTATCTTCAAACAAGAACGCTTAAATTATGTATGGTACAATTAGCTATAGTGGTAAAGTTTCCGTAAAAACATACGGAGTTAATAACGTACTGTTAATTACGCATGAAACTGAGTATGGACAGTACTTTTGTAATTTCGTGAAAACCACTCACATAAGTTTTTTGTCAGCATTTGAAAAAATTTATAAAAAAAGGAAAGTAAAGCTCATAAATATTAAATCGTGTGGGCAACAATGTTCAACCAACTAACATTACAAACAAAATTATCTGTGAAATAATATTTCGATAATATCCTAAATCTTATTTCACAAATAGTTTAACGTGATTTATCAACTTCAAATTNTCTGTGAAATAATATTTCGATAATATCCTAAATCTTATTTCACAAATAGTTTAACGTGATTTATCAACTTCAAATTACAAGTAAGTAAATACACAGGATCAGTATGTTCTTCCAGAATACATAGTGTGTTTCTTATTTCTGGCGGAGAGTAATTCCAGAGTTTCAATGCTATATACTCAATGATTTTCGGTAAATAGCGATACTGGGAACGGTAACTGACAGATTGATTTTGAGGTTTGTGATATGTATGTGGATATGTGTAAGCTGCTTAAATTTATTTATGAGATATTCTGGTTGCTTATATCATTTTATTATTCTAAGTCCGGTCGGGAAAGTTGTAGTAGTCTTCTATTTTCCATATCCAACCAACCAGAGCGTTTCTAATATTCAGTTATGCCCTCCCTTCTCTTTAAGTTATAGGCAAACCAAATACAAGCATTCTGAAGCTTCAGTATTCTATCTTTGAGAGAGTTTTCTATTCCTATAAACAAGCGTATTCGTCAGTGGAAATAATATAGAACCAACAGGTGGAGGACTTAAAATTCTAAGCTTGTTGGTAAGATGTTTGAATATTTGAAAATACTCGTCTCTAATATCCTGTTTGGCCAAACTTGATATCAGACTTTATATTAAAAACTGCGTCATGACAACTAAGTAACGGCAATTCTTGAACTGCCGGCTGCCCTCCATGTGACAAAATCGAAATTATTACAAAATCACAATGATAAAAATACGATAAGGCTTACCATTCTAATTAAGTGAAGCAACCAACAAAATAAGTAACATACCAAGCTAACGGCAAGGAAGACACAAGTACTTATGCATTTCTGAATAGCTACT
>NQII01004048.1:0-71909 GCA_002778355.1 Clitarchus hookeri
AATATTGCGTCATTACAACGTTGTCACGTCAAAAACCTTTCAAGGACATTTGAAGTATTTTTTAAGTACTTAAGGGCACACCAAAATTTTTTACAAAAAAAATATTTACATATTTATAAAATGCAGAACATTAACTTACCAGTCACGGTAAATCACAATGAAATATGCCATTACTGTGCATCTTTGAAGTTCTCTAGACAGCGAAAGAATTAAAAATATGTAGATAGTGATAAGGGCCATATGTACAGCTGATTTGTATTCCAAGTCGAAGTAGGCCCCTTACTTAGGATATTAACTTTTTGGACAATATTACATGGTCAGCTGATATCCGAGTAAATATTTTACATACAAAAAGCAGTTAGTATTGACTTGACTTCACACAACTATGCATACGGCTTAGTCACTGAACAACATGACTCGTATGCAGGATGCAATAATCTTTAGATTTCCCATTTGCAAACTAATTTTTAATATAAATAATTAAGGGTTTTTGAGTGCTCTTAAAATAATATCAGAAACTAAGGACTTCTAAGGATTGTACAAACTCTGCAATTCACAATGTTTGCAATTGCATTTCGAGCCACCATAAATTTCAGTCACTTCTCCTCACTCACCAACTTTCGTCCACCTCCCTGCACTTTTGGCATTTCTAAATTTCTTCCTGGCAAACGCATCATGGAGTTTGAGTGATCAACCTTACAACATTTTCACTTACAACTTCACTGCACGAGTTACGACCTAAAAGCACACTGCACAGGTGTGCACAAAATGACCTTTAACATGCGACACTTGAATAGGAAAACAGAGGTAGAACTGTAAGCAGCTGCACGCACACACTACTAAATTGACCATTCATTTATTCACACACACATAGCTAGAGAGGGGAAATTCCCCCAACTATAAACTGCATGACCAGTTCTAATGCTGGAGAAGTAACTACCCAATGCAATACACTAACTGTGTGGGATCTGTTAGGGGAGGGGCAAATTATTTGTTACAGCCACAAAAGAAGCTTTGTTCACGATCAGGGAATAACACTCCTTTTTGTAATTTATGTTAGCGCATGCTCTCGAAATTCTAGTAAAATAAACATTATGAAAATTAAATGCTTTAAGCACCTGAATATTTTTCAAGCACTTAAAGCACCTCAACCCTTTCTCTGGCACTCTTCGAGGACTTTCAAGGAGCGTGGGAACCCTGTTAGAGAACTCTATGATTTACTACACAGTTCACAGCTGAACAGATGACTTTCCAGAATGAGTTATGCTGTGTCTAAGAAGATTACTTTTATGACTAAATGATTTTCTACACAGCTGACAGCTGAAGGGACGTTCTCCGGTGTGAGATCTAAAGTGCACAGTAAGATCACTTTTCTGACTAAATGATTTACTACACAGTTCACAAGTGAAGGGACGCTCCCCAGTGTGAGATCTAATGTGCACAGTAAGAACAGTTTTATCTTTAAACGATTTATCACACAGTTTACAGCTAAAGGGACGCTCCCCAGTGTGAGTTCTGATGTGCGCAGTAAGGTGACTCTTCTTACTAAATGATTTACTACATAGTTGACAGTTAAACAGGCGTGCCGCAGTGAAAGTTCTGATCTGCACCTCAAGATTATTGTTCTGACTATATGATTCGCTACCCAGACCACAGATGAAGGGCTGCTTACTTGAATGAACTACGCTGTGCCTATGAAGACAATTTTTCTGACTAAATGATTTACTGCATAGTTGACAGCTAAATGGACGCTCCCCAGAATGAGCTCTGCTGTGCCTTCGAAGATTGCTTTTATGGCTAAATGATTTACTACATAGTTGACATCTAAAGGGACGCTCCCGGGTGTGAGTTCTGATGTGCACCTCAAGATTGCTTTTCTGACTAAATGATTTGCTACACATATCACACGCAAAGGCATGCTCCCCAGAATGAGTTCTTCTGTGGGTAATAAGGACACTTTTAGAACTAAATGACTTACTACACAGTTCACAGATAAAGGGACGCTCCCCGGAATGAACTACGCTGTGCCTATGGAGATGACTTTTAAGAATAAATGATTTACTACACAGCTGACAGCTAAAGGGACGCTCCCCAGTGTGAGTTCTAACGTGCTCAGCAAGATGACCCTTCTTACTAAATGATTTACTACAAAGTTCACAAGGAAATGGATGCGTCCCAGAATGTGTTCTCCTGTGCGTAGTGAGATTACTTTCACAAGTATACTCGTCACTATTCTGGTGAGTTGAGGGAGACCCTTGTAGTCTTTGTGTTCCAATAATTGAGGAACTATCATCTTCATCTTCAAGTTGGCATTGAGCTTCATGATTCGGCCAGCAATTACAATCTGCTGAAACAAAGTTGCATAACTTGCAAAGTAAGACACTCGCAGACAGATCAGTTTCTGCCTTGTCAACATCTTCAATTATACACTCACTCTGCACTCTGTCACTTTCTTCACCACAGTACTCAACACTGGCTCCTGGACGTTTCGCTTGACAAGTATTCCCCTCAGCAAAATAACTGGATTCCTGCAATGGAAAAGTAAAGAGCTCCACTATCTAACAGAGATTTTTTTTTTATGAATAAAAAATACACAGTTGCAGTTACCTTGCAAAGACTGATAGCAACTTCAAATTAACAGTAAAAACAAACAGCAAATACACTTAGTTAGGGTAACATTGTCTTTATACGAGTCCTAAGAAGACTGCATAACTAGTATATGTACACTTTAATTTTTAAAATTAAAAAACCAGCTTTTCATCAAATAGGGCTTTAGCATGTTTTACACCAATGGTTTTTTCTTTAATTCTATCCTGTAAAACACACTGATCACACCGAAGGGTGTCGCCCAACCTTAAACCAGTATCTCACGGTTTTTACAACTTCTTTATTTTTTGCAAGCAAGTAAATGCACCTGCGGGACATATCGATAAGCATGTCCGAACTTATGATTTTCCATCCAATAGGTCCATTTCTAGCAAATAATTCATACACTGCCGGCCATTAAAATTGCAACATCAAGAAAGAGACACCTGAAGTACCCCACATTAGGGGATTGCATAAAGCAGATTAAGACAATAACAAGATTATTTGTTCAGCTGTGTCATGCAAAACATGCACCAACTGCAACACTGATAAGTGGCGTGTAAGTGGAGATAAGGAAGTTGCTGAGAGGTTAGTGGCATTGTTCCTCTTCTGTTCATGTGCGCAGATGGAGTGTGCATGCCGCATCTAATAATAACACAACTATACAAAACAAATGTCTGCATTCGACGGTAGAAGAATTGTGGCCTGTCTGGATTGTGGATCATCCTACAACATTGGTATTCGCATTGGAAGAAATGCAAGCGCAGTGAAGTCGACATAGGACCGGTGGGTAGAGGATGGATGGAAGCCAGGGCCCCACCACAACAACAGCAAGGACAGACATCTGGTGTGCATGGTAATTACCGACTGCACAGCCACATCAAATGCCCTCGCTTAGGAGTTCAGGCATGCGGCACGGCAATCTGGGTCGATGCTCGCGGTACGTCGCCGTCTGCAGCATCAGGGCATCTGGTCCAGGCATCCATTACTGTTGCTGCCACCGACAGCTCACCACAGACGCAAGCAGCTGCAGTGGCGCATGGAACATTGGCCCCTAGAGAGCTGAATGGCATGCTACAGTCTTCTCTGATGAAACCGCTTCTGCTTGCATCTACGTCTGGCTGCACCAAGGTGCACGCCTGGCCAAGTCTTGCATTGTGCACCGTCATACCTGCCCAGCACCGGGATGTGTATAGCATGAGGTGCAATCGAACTCCAGTCCCGCTCACACCCAGTCTGCATCGTCGGTATGCTGAACAGCAACCATTACATCATGGAGGTGTTATTTGTTCCCTATCTCAAGGGCCAACCTGAGGCCCTGTACCAACAGGACAATACCGTGCGTGATGCACATCGTCCGACGGTTCCTGGATGAACACCTTGTCGCACTGCTTCCTTGGCATCCATGATCACCAGATCTCTCACCCATTGAAAATGCGTGGCCCTTGGTAGGATGATTGGCCTACCACAGGACACCCGTTGCCACAACGGATGAACTTTGGGCACTCGCCAAAGCAGCATGGGTGGAGATATCCCAGACAGACATCCCAAATCTCTTCTCAATGCTGCGTCACATAGCAGCTGTAATTGCAGCCCGTGATGGGGCCCGCAATACTGATTTCCCACGCTCTGTGCATCATACCAAGTTGAAAATAATTGTGTAATCTGTGTATCATGGGTATTCTGTCCTATAAATCCAATTGTGATAGATAACCTTCTTGGTTTTTGCAATTTTAATGGATAGCAGTGTATAATGTGAGAGCGAGAGATTGTGAGAGCAAGTGAGTTCAGTGACAAGAAGTTATATCTCTTCACAGGTAATTCAAAACTTTTAGTAATGCAGCCTTCAAAGTCAGACGATACTTTAGTACACAACCGACCGGGACACTGCCACTTGATGAATTGTAGCGTAGGACACTGTAGAAGAAATTAAATAACGAGTCATCTTTTAGCACTAAAAAAAGGCACTGACATATAAACTGTTTGAGGCAATAAGATTTTATTGACAAGAAATTCGAAAATACAAGCATATACTGTATATTTGTTTAATTAAAATACAATAAATTTCATCTCGCTGTTTTCAAAAAATTTAAACATTGCTCAAATAAGCATTTCTGTGTGTTTTCCCTGTGCTTAGTACGATTTCCAATTTCCGATACTTCTCCCTGTTTTCCAGTGTGTTAGGCATCCTGTGTGTGACGTGTGCGTGCATGGCAGGACCGGCAATTCCCAGGCCACTGGAGCGGCACATGTGCTGTTTTACCTCTGGGAACATTTAAAGGCTATGGTTTACGTGATAAAAGTAAGGAATGCAGACTATCTACAGCAGAGGGTTGATGCGTGTTCCAGCACTCAGCCTGAAGTCCTACAGCACGTCCTCAGCGACCGGGAACGTCAGCACACGAGCATTCACCAGGTACAAGACATATGAGCATTTCCTATAACCTCCTACGTTTCCACACTTCTGGATCAACTTGCATTCCACGCACCTTCAACCAAGAAAGAAATTTGCCAATTACAATAACTTTATTAAATATCATAATTTGTGAATTATGTTGCTGTACCCGATACTGTACCACAGAACAGCACGGCAGCAAAAAGACGCTTTCTTCATGGACTTAACTGTAATGACACTAAGTAGGTATGTAATATTTATCTGAATTATATATTTAAAAAAAATTACCCTACACATACTCTAGTAACGTGACAGCATTCTGGTATTACTGAACGCAATAAAAACACTACAAGACCAGCACATCGCTTGGTTTACTTGCCTGACGATATCTGAAGTGTGGACACACACGCCACTCCCACATGCTTTCTGCTGGGGAAATAGCTGTACGGCGTAGGGTTGCAAATTTTTTCAGATTTTTCATAAAGGACGTGTCCGACAACGCGACACGCAACATCTTAACCTGGTGAAATCACCACTGAAAATTAAGTTTGAAATATTGCCTGCTTTCTGGTTAACTGCCAACAAACCTGTTATAACTTAATTTTGTTCCTTAGATCCTTTCTTAGTGAAATAACTGTTTAACTTAGTTTTTATTTGTGTTTGCCTGCTGGATCACATTTTTTGCAAAAATGTTCATCAGGCATATTGTTTAATGTCTCTCGTCGCAGTGTGAAATAGAAAATCCTCAATTGCAAAGTACACATTTACGTTTGTAACTATCACTACAGTGAACTAGCCATTGATAATTCTGTTCCCATCTATTTAACTAAATGCAAAGCCTTTTCTTCGTATGAGGAGGTGAAATACATATTTTCTCTTAGTTTTAACAGAGCTGACCACACGAGACCTGGTCTGCATCCGAGTTGTGCTGGCAAGGGGAAACTCGCTGGCCTCGTTGCTGGTAGGCTTCTAACAGACCATGGATCTATTCAGAAACAATCCAAGCAATCGTTGGAAACCATGGAAATTTTTTAGACTAAAGAAGTCCATGCCCATAAGGCCCAATTCATGTAACAAAGAAGTTTTACTTTCGCATGCAATAATTGTTCAAATATTTTTAAAAAACCCACAATGATTAATGAAAATGATTTGTATTTATTTCATAAAATATTAGAGGTTTAACAGGCATAATTGGTGAGCTTTCCGTGTGCTTGGACAAATAATCCGCAGAACGCAACTTGGATGTGCAAATATCATGTTTAACAGAAACACATTTGACTGATTCCTCTGCAGAGCAAATTAAAACTCCTGGTTATTCCTTCTGTTCTACTTATTGTAGAAATAGCATGACTAAGGGTGGTACCTGTTTCGTTAAAAATAATGTAAGTTTTAAAAATGACATGCATTTGCTGTGTGAAGATCAAGTGTTTGAGTGCAGTTATGTGGGAGCAACTGACAAATGTAAAAAATATGGGGGTCCTCACTATATAATAGAACCCCTTCTGCCAACCTTAAAACCAATCTAGAAATTATCTCTCTGTGGAGACACTACACTGATTATTTCAAAGAAAGCAGCCATAAAACTGAACTTGATAGTCCACTCAGTACCTTCAACCTTAAATCCATAATAAACTTTGCTACCAGAACAGAAGGAACCAGTAAGACCGCAATTTATAACATTGTCATTGATAGTAACGCAGTTGCAGAGTGCCACTGCCTCCCAGTAATAAATGGCTGATCGGATCATGACGCAAAAATATTTGTCGCTTCCATAAAAATGCCCTCCAAAAGCATTTCCTATAAGAAAATACAATATTTTTCGCTGGAAAATGTCTTACTATTCAAAAACATTTGCATGCGAGTACATGTTTACAGTTTTTGAGAATTACACTCTTTAAAATATCCGCTAGAATGGTGCGTATAAAATGTTATGCCCTATTTGTAAAATAGTTTAGCCTACACATTGTTCGCCACTCTTTAGAAAACAAGTACGTGTCGGAGAGGGAAACCTGGTTCTAAGGTGTTCTTTAGCTTTCTCTCTGGGGATAGCAATGTCATTCAAAATTACGTGTGCTAAAAGACTCATTATGGAGTGCGTACATAAAACCCTTGNTACGTGTCGGAGAGGGAAACCTGGTTCTAAGGTGTTCTTTAGCTTTCTCTCTGGGGATAGCAATGTCATTCAAAATTACGTGTGCTAAAAGACTCATTATGGAGTGCGTACATAAAACCCTTGGGAATAAACAGATATCAAACAAAACTTGCAATACTCTTAGCAAAGGTAAGTACTTACACATTTACCTTTCTTTGGATTGTCTGGCGAAGATACACTGTGACAAAGCATAATGATGGANTATGACAAAGCTTAATGATGAACAGAAATGCATATACCCTTTGTTTTTTTTTTTTTAATTCACACGGAATTCAACAGCTACATGAAGCGCACACGAGCACCCTGGTTAAACACGAGATATTTATTATCACGCGGAGAACATAAGAAATTAGAATACATCACTCCCTTGCGAACGGCTATATTCATAATTGCTGATTGATTTCCAATAGCTTTTAGAATGCTTATAAATGAGATGGATGTAGTGAAATTTTTCTCGGAGCAATAAAAAAATTATTCATCCCTCTCTCTCTCTCTCTCAGAATGACAAACTACAAGACAAGTTTTAGTGAAATAAATTATTTCAAAGTTTTGATAACACAAATTAGTCTTCCAGCAAAAGTTTATGCAACAGTTCATTTTATTATTTACAATGAATTGGTTTGGTAAAGTTTCATTTTCTTTCAACTGGCTTCTAAATTAATGGAATCAATCCTCAGGCCACTGGATTTAGAAGATTGGAATTTCTGTGATTCAGATCCTTCTACCATCATTTTAAATGTAAACAAACAAGAAATATCATATTTCCAGATGTAATTGCAGTAGAATCATAATATTTACCAAGATATAAATGTCAGATTGAAATGTAAACAAACAAGAAATATCATATTTCCAGATGTAATTGCAGTAGAATCATAATATTTACCAAGATATAAATGTCAGATTGAAATGTAAACAAACAAGAAATATCATATTTCCAGATGTAATTGCAGTAGAATCATAATATTTACCAAGATATAAATGTCAGATTGAAATGTAAACAAACAAGAAATATCATATTTCCAGATGTAATTGCAGTAGAATCATAATATTTACCAAGATATAAATGTCAGATTGAAATGTAAACAAACAAATATAAGTTTTTTTCTCTTATATCCTCGTACAGTAGACATATTCGTGTCCAAAAACAGTCATTTATTACAGAAAAAACTTGTCCTTTCATAAGCACGACACTAGAATAAAGAAACACTTACGCACGGCTTCAGTTAACTTAAAACTAGTCCAGAAAGGGCCATCCCACTTCTCAATAAATTACCACAACACCAAGAAATTTGCTTCTCTAACCAAAAAACTGTTAAAAAACAGATGAAAGGATTTTTTATTGAATGTGCATTTTATAGCGTAGATGAATATCTAAACTGCAAAGATTAAGAAATTACTGTATAACATTTCATTGTACACATTTCTTGTTCCGGTATATCTCGTTCCCTTTTTCTTCTGTTNATTAAGAAATTACTGTATAACATTTCATTGTACACATTTCTTGTTCCGGTATATCTCGTTCCCTTTTTCTTCTGTTTCAGTAAGACGATGACGCCCTACAGCATGTTGGAAGAATATTAGCCACATAATGAAAAAATATATGACGTGTGTACGTGCAATCTGATATATAAATATATATATATATATGTATATATATGTAATTATGTGTGTGTGTGTGTTTACTATGTGCATACACTCTGTATACTGTAATTTGACTTGTCCAATATCTTTATACTGCTGTGTATTGGAAAAAAATCTTACAGACGCAGTAAAAAATTAAATAAAACTCTCAACAAACAGATACCAACACTCACACACACACACACACACACACACACACACTGAACAATAAGATCTAGTACACATCTCGAGAAGCTCTCACGGCCACGATGTTAAGAGCCGCTCAAATCCTTTCACTGTTCACATCTCGAGAAGCGCTAATTCCACGAATACACTTGACGAATGCCGCAAATTGGCGTCAATTGCAACTCTCTGGTGGACATTGCGTTAGAGTAACAGAGTACACGCATTGGGGAAGTGGTNCGCAAATTGGCGTCAATTGCAACTCTCTGGTGGACATTGCGTTAGAGTAACAGAGTACACGCATTGGGGAAGTGGTAAATTAATAACATTGTGTTTATTAACATTTTATTTTAGACAAATTCTAAGATAGAGGATAAATGACGTCCCAACCTACATCCAAAGGGGATCATTCTTCCAGCCATAGAATTTGAGAAATCTTGTACAAAACGAGACAGTTGGCAACCCTACTACAGAGGGTCTGAGATACTAGCAATTTGTGAAAATGAAATGTGCTGAACAGTTTCCATGCCTACCTGATTATTACCACAATGTACATTGAGCACTGCAGATGGCGAAGCATCAGAACATGAAGACNCGCAAATTGGCGTCAATTGCAACTCTCTGGTGGACATTGCGTTAGAGTAACAGAGTACACGCATTGGGGAAGTGGGTAAATTAATAACATTGTGTTTATTAACATTTTATTTTAGACAAATTCTAAGATAGAGGATAAATGACGTCCCAACCTACATCCAAAGGGGATCATTCTTCCAGCCATAGAATTTGAGAAATCCTGTACAAAACGAGACAGTTGGCAACCCTACTACAGAGGGTCTGAAATACTAGCAATTTGTGAAAATGAAATGTGCTGAACAGAGTTTCCATGCCTACCTGATTATTACCACAATGTACATTGAGCACTGCAGATGGCGAAGCATCAGAACATGAAGACNAGTTTCCATGCCTACCTGATTATTACCACAATGTACATTGAGCACTGCAGATGGCGAAGCATCAGAACATGAAGACTGCGGAGAGCCTGTCCTGTGCTCTGTTCCTTCTAGCAAGCCGTCGTCATCTTCAACCTCCACCTTAAAAATATAAAAAACCCAATAAACAAATTGCATTCACGGCCACATCTCTACGACAAGACAAACACTACAGCCCATTCACAAAAATGGCTCCAACGTTAAATAGCAATGTACAACTGTTTTATCATGTCGCATAGTTAGCTACATAAAATCAAATTATTTGAGAAATTGGGACTCTCATGCCAAACATCTAATAATGTGTATAGTTACACCGAGCACAGAACTTCTTGACGGAGGTCGGTCGATCTGCAGCGTTCCTCCCACTAGCTGGTGCCAGTAGCCTATCACAGCCTAGTTCTCGGTATTACAGCGGCCACAAGTTGAGCACAATGTTTCTCAGATGCACTCAAAAATTCGTGAAGATTTAATTATAGTTCTGTAACTTTTTGCAATACTTTCATTTTGCTGGATAAGTAGGTACAAATCCAAAGTCTGTATATGCATCCTTTCGTATTTTACATTATTAAAGAGTGCAAATGACAGCTGACGTGAACTGATTATTTTTCCGAGTAGAGAATATTACTCATTATTGCCGTGAGAAGGAACCGCATTTCGTGGGTATATCTAAATGTACCTGCCTTGCTTTGGAGGCAAAAGATGACCGGCTCGTGTGTAGCCGACACAATATAATGTGTAGCACAGATGTTCCACTCCACCCAGCGTGGTGTCTACCGTAGCGTTAACTCTACCACCACGACGAGCTCCAAACGATTCTGTTTGACATTTGCTTGCGTAAAGTNATTAACTCTAGTACCACGACGAGCTCCAAACAATTCTGTTTTACATTTGCTTGCGTAAAGTTTTAGTTTAAATTGTCACGCTAAGTAAGCATTGTGCCAGCACCAGTACTTGTAAATGAGAAATGGTTCACAAACGAGACCGATTTATACAACCTTCGGTGTGCATTATTTATTTTACCAAATTATCAAAGAATTTTGCAGAAGTATAAATTTAAAACAAGTTAAAGGGTTTTATGTGTGTGATGTTGCAGAAAATAAGGCAATATGTGTCACATAAAAAGGAAAGGTTTTCAGGAAATATGTTACAGATTTTGATAACTTTAACAAAGACTGTGTTTGGAGAGAGGTGCTAGAATTTTATGATGGGGGGGGGGGGATTTGTATGAAAAAAATTACAATCACTAGTTACTATGCGTGAAAAAAATAATAGGTTATGCTGTTTCAACTAGTTACATGGCAATAGTGTCGGGTTTTTGTTATGAGAAATCAAAAGATGGGTGTGAGTTCGTAATGGAAAAGAATGACATTACTGCAGTGCGCACATGGAAGAGGAGTTTGTGCCGCCATTACAAGCTACGGCACAACGCAAATTAGAATTATTTTTTCCATGATACACGCAACTTTAAATAAATTAAAATTATCACAGCTACATTTTAGACGCGTTGCTTATCTGTAAATTTAAGTATCTGAACGATTTTACCTATGAACGTAAACATTTTGCACTTCGTCTGCTCAGGCATTTTCCTAATTTTTATAAACTCATAAATACAGTCAACCACATATGCATAATCTATTTCTCTGTACCTACTACGAGTCACATTTCACGATGCGCACAATTTGACGGGGCAAGATGCTTGATAAATGTAGCAACAGGACTCGGCACTTCTGAAGAAGTCCTGAGCTGTGTATAGTGGTGTAGTAATACAATGAATAAACAGTTGGTGTTAATTAATTGATTCTGGGTGCTTTCAAAATTATATTAGTTGCGCTGATAACAGAAAGTACGTCATGACAAGTAGTGTGGTCACACGACTCTGCAAAAACAAATAATAAACCAAGTAACAAAGCAATTCTGCGCAACAATTTACAATAAAAATGCAGATGCTAAATATCAAAATGAGACACTGCAGTTGTAAATAAAATTATTTAAATTTGTTTCATATCTCAGCAAAGTGCAATTGGTCATTATGAACTTATTACGCAAGTACAATGAAGGTTGACGCACGGTATTGTCATAGCCCGACATGTCCCATTTGCATTTGTGGGGTTTGCTTGCGTGGATGTGCCACCAGGGGACATAAATGTCACTCCATCACTCATAGCTGCAAGACACCGGTAGCAGTGTGAGCCCCAGAGCCAAGCTCTGTCTACACGCAGCATGCCACAAGGGCGCATTCGACAAGCGTAGTGAGAGGCCACATCGTTGGCCTCAAAGAGGCAGATTGGACATTTCAGTGCATTGTTCGCCACTTGAACCATTCTGCCTACACCGTGAGACGGTGTTGGACGCAGTGGGAACAGGAGGCTACGCACAACAGTCGACCCTGGCGGAACACCAGCAGGGAGGATCATTTCAGTGTGCGACAGGCCACGAGCACTCGACAGGCATTGCTGCGCACCATCCAGGGACATGTTACGGCAGCTGGGGATACGCCTGTGCCCGTTAGTATCCCATCCCGGCAGCTACTAGCAGAGCAGGATCTGTTGTAGCAGCGTCCCTTACGATGTATACCTGAGCATCACGAGCAAGTCTGACCTTCTGCAGGGAATCGGCAGCACGGCAGCTTGCAGATTGGCGACGGATAGTGTTCAGCAAAGAATCACGGTGCTAGCAGGGGAATAAATCCCAAAAACAGTGATTCAAGGCATGTCAACAGTCTTTTTAAGTAACAAGTGCAAAACGCTCTAGCATCCGCAAAGATTGGAGTTTGCCATTCAAAGAATAACAGGGTTTGTTGAGATTCAACAATCTTAAGTTCCATAAAGTTAGGTTGGGTCTTTCAGCATTTAGCATAGAAAACCAAGTTTTTTAGCATAAATTATACATAGTTTTTATGCATTTCACCCTACAATTTCTCTGATCTTCATAGCCTTCCCCACTATCGCATTTGGTAGTATGTAATGCGAATATCTTGATGCCCCTAGTAAATTTGTGTTCAGTGTGGTTTGTAATGTCGATTTATACAATTTTCAGAGATTTTTTAAAATAGAAAATCCACGATTCTTACAAATTACCCTGCACGTGTGTAAAATTAATTTGCAATCGATCACAGCTAATCTAGAAGGTGCAAAATGCAAGCAAAAATGCAAGAAGTTGAAAGTTGACCAACTTTTGCATAGCATTCTTAGGCCAGGTTTATAAACTACCCAAGGAATACAAAGTTGCAAACAGTCGTAAGTACGTATTTCAAGTTACAGTTTCACAAATTTGCAGGATGCAAGAACACAATGCAAGAGTTGGTCAACTTTCTACTTGTTGCATTTTTGCTGCATTTTGCACCTTCTAGATTAGCTGTGATCGATAGCAAAATTGTTTTATACTCATACAGAAGGCTGTGATTTTCAATTGTTATTCATATTATTTGCTTGTACAATGAATTTAAGCCTACATTTACGTGTTGGATCATAAACAGAGAGTATAATTACGTATTAAAATATTTGAGTATTGCCATCTTGCTGAGAAAATTTAAGTGTACTTAGAATTTCGTTATTCAGGCATTTAAAAAATATACACCAGTAACTTCACAAAGCTCAAAATTTAAAAAAAAATATTCATACAAACATGTTTGAAAAAAAAAATGTTCATTAAAAAGCATTATGGAAATAAATATTTTTTACTTGTTTGGTATTTTGATTTTACAATGTTGGTGATGTCTTGCGTTGTGCGATGTTTATAAATGATTGTATATTCATTTATTCAATTTATAGTTTTCCACGAATCCTGACATATGAGCACAAAGTTTCCAGGATGTAAAATCACATGTCAATAAATACAAAAAAAAAGTTACATAAAATTCTTTTTACAATATATACATTATAATATTACAATGTTTAAAACTTTTAATACTGCTTTACAAAATAAAATACATTCGACAATAAATATTTTTCCAAGTTACTTTTTTAAATTCTAGTGTCACCACTGTACAATAATTTTAATTCCACTGGCAATTTATTATAAATTTTAATAGCAGAATAATAAAAACCTTTTGATACAATTTCAATATATTTACAGGAACATGTAAATCATCCTTAGATTCTCTTCTTGTGTTGCGCAGTTGCATTTGTTGCATAGTTTATAAACCCGGTCTTAAGTCCTGCATATGTGCATCCTACTGTTTGCATCTTTGCATTTCTTGAATAGTTTATACACCAGCCAGTGACTAAGTTTCTTGACTTAAAAGTAGACTATTTACTAAACTGGAAATCTCATATATTTTACATACACTAAGTTCAGTCTGTTTCGCTCTATGAAGTGTTGCAGAGGCCTTGAACAAAAATGGTATATTTTGCGTATTTCATTCCATCATGTGTTTTGTATAATTTTTTGGAGTNTATTTTGCGTATTTCATTCCATCATGTGTTTTGTATAATTTTTTGGAGTAATTCCACTGACAGTAAAAAAGTGTTTACACGCAAAAGAGAGCTCTAAGAATAATAAATGGCAAAAAAAAAGCCAGACTCACGAAGACCTCTTTTCAAGAATTCAGATTTTAACATCTGATGTGAGTACATGTTTTCAGTACTCATTTTCGTGTCCAAAAAACAGTCACTTATTTCAGAAAAATGAGTTCTTTCATAAGCATGATACCAGAATACAAAAACACTATCTTGTGGCTTCAGTTAACTTAAAAACTAGTCCAGAAAGGGTCATCCAACCTTGGTAGCCAACTTTTCAATC
This sequence comes from Clitarchus hookeri, assembly GCA_002778355.1. Taxonomy (NCBI): domain Eukaryota; kingdom Metazoa; phylum Arthropoda; class Insecta; order Phasmatodea; family Phasmatidae; genus Clitarchus; species Clitarchus hookeri. The sequence goes on from NQII01004048.1 coordinate 14,666, forward strand.
AATTACAAAACCCCAAGAAATATGCTTCTATAAACAAAAATTATTTAAAAAGCAGCTGAAAAAAAACTTTGTATTGAATGTGCAATTCAGAGCGTGGATGAATATATAAAATACAAAAATTAAGAAATTACTGTATAACGTTTTATTATACACATTTCTTGTTACTGTTTTTCTCGTTCCCTTTATCTTCTGTTTCGGTAAAACTATAACGCCCTACAGCATGTTGGAGGACGATTAGTCACATTATGAAGAAAAGATATGATGTGCGTGTTTTACTATGTCCAGTGCATAAACTTTGTATACCGTAATTTGACTTGTCCAATATCTTTATACTGCTGTGTATTGGAAAAAACATCTTACGGATGGAATAAAGCAAACAAACAATAAAAGTTCGCTAAATGGCTATGCATTGGTTGTGTGCAAACACTATCCCCTCTAAAGAAACTACATTTGTGCAGTTTGTGAGTCTAGGCATATTACAAATATGTCTCACCTTAACAAATATTTGCTCGAAATGGGGCTCCAACTTTACAGAACAACCTTTTAAGGGATCCATTTCAAAGAATTCAAAATAACAAACATTTCAATAATTAATCGCCAAAACTTCGGCTGTGTCGAGTTTATAAACATCTAACACTGGCTCTGTTCATTACCATCACCACCAAAATCGTGCAATTGTTCGTGGCTTTGGATACCCGTACAGCCAGAAAATATGGAAATTTCTAATCCAAGAAATGTCGGAAAAACAAAAAAAAAAAAAAATATATATATATAACGAAATATGGCACCAAAATCCTTAAAACTCGAAAAAACCATCAATCGAAAGTCCATCCACGGTCAAAACTTCCAACCGTCACTGACGGCACCTACAGAAGAACTCTGTTCATATAATAATAATAATAACAATAATAATAATACCAAATTTATTGGCTCTGTTATACGAGGCGAAACATATACCTAGCTTTAGTCCCTACGACTATACAGCCAGAAATACAATAAATATAGATAAACAACTACACCAAACACCAAGACAAACATTTTAAAATACGAAAAAAAAAAAAAACCCAGCAAACTTGATAATATTCGGAATGCACCTCAACTCCAAGGCCAAAATTCGAACCGGTGAACTGGCGCACAGTGGTAGCAAACTGCACTATTCTTGAGGTGAAAAAAAAAACACATATCTTACTAAATTGTCGATATGTTATATTCAAACGAATGTTAAATCCCTGAACCAGATGTCTGTATTAGTGACGAGGTCTTTGGAATGCAGCTAACGACACTATACATGTCAGCACTTGAGTGTATATGAGTCACTGAGGAAGAAGATCGTTATCTGGGAAGTCGTTGAATGCATAAAACATTCTTATCTCTTTCTTTGCAGGGCCTGGTTGCACCGATGATGTTTTTATAACTGGAAGTGTACTTTATGATATTATGAGGCAGTCTGCAGGTGGGTCCAAATATAGGAGTAAGTTACAGTTTAGAAAAACTTCATCCGAATCAAGACACAACGCACAGATGAAAGTATTGCGGCACTAAGCAATCTAAATTTCATTTTTCGTATCTGATTTTAAGAACAGATGTCGGCAAGCTCGTAGGATAGAAGAAAGATTTTCGGGGAAGAACAAGGGCTGGCTAGACTCACCTGCTCGAAAGTGCACCTGTTGCATTGCAAAAATACACTGACACTTTGATTGATAAAATTAACACCTACAATTTTATCTGCATGGTACTAAACGACACAAGAACTTTTACATATGCATTTGTGTTTCAGCAAAGAAAGAAATTTGATTGTTAAGAAAAAAGGATAGGTAACATATTTTTATTAAGCCTCGAGGTTCTCTCTCTCTCAGTCTGTTGTTTTTTTTATCAGGTTTGTTTACACATTACCCTTTTTTAATTAGATTATATGAAAATCGCTTGCACCCTTATTTGTATTCATTTTAGGGTGGCAACAAGTGGCACCCGGTGGACGAGTCCACTCTGACCCCAGAAGGGATATGGGTAGCCATGTTCGAATACATATTTTAACAAGGCATGTTTTCACTGTCAGACAAAAACACGTAACTTGTCAACGTCGCCTTAAAGCTGTTATTTTTCTGAAAAATTTGCACTCTCACATCAGGGTTGTAACTAGGGGGGGGGGGCATTGTGGGGCAATGCCCTACCTTAAAATACCAATGCCCTACCTTAATAATCGACTAATAAAAAGCAAAGTAGGTACTGAAGCAGATTATGACGGAAAAAAAATACTAGCGTATAGTGACGTCTATGATCTAGTCTTACAGTCATAATTCGTTATACTGCTTATAGATGGCATTTGAAGTCTGTTTTGCGATATTTGTTCGTATTGCAGTCTATGGCACAGGGAATCCCCTAGCCAACACTTTTAAGCCCTATCAGTGTTGCCAACCCTGAAATCTAGCTGACGGTAGAATTTATCAAAAATTTCGGTAGATTTTCCGAAATTATGTTTTAATTTATACATTACATCAAAAAAGTAGGTAAAGGCCAGAATTTGAAAAAAAAAAAAAAAAAAAACGTTTTAAATATGTATCAGAATATATTGTAATATCATTTCCATCAAAATCAAATTGACAACACAAGATAATGATAAAATTAAAGAAATAAATTTCAACTAAGAATACGAACAGACTTAATTCAAAACTTCTTAGTATTCATCTACAATCAAATACGGCAATTACCTACCTACCAAACTTGTTCGCGTAATATCTCAAAGCTCATTTTGGAGAATTTCCAAAAATTATACGCGTAAGGAAAAATATACTGTACTGTCAACAGAATAAAAAAAAATACCCAAATAAAACTAAGGATGCATTATCATCGGTCGATAAACTCGTGAAATTTAAAGAATATATATCATAATTTCCTAAAAATTATGATTCCTTAAATTACGGTATATTTTGCTACCGTAGTTGTAACCCTACGGTAGGTGGTAGATTTGTGCTGAATACGGGAGATCTACCGTAATTACGGTGTAGTTGGCAACACTGAGCCCTATGGGGATTCCGTTTTTAAACTAAAATAAGCAAATTAGAGGTTATTTGTCTGTATGTGGTGGATGTTGGTTAGTGCAGTACAGTTAAACAGTCAGATAGGGACAAAATTGTTTGTTTATTGCTGTCAATTGAAGATTGATTGATTTTGCGATGGATATACGGACTTTCTTTAGCAAAAAAAGAAGAGTAGAAAAAGAAATTGACCACGAAGAACCTCATTCCTCACAACAGATGGAAGCNGACAATAGATGGAAGCACAGGATTCAACAGCTACTTCTAGCCGTATGGAAACAGGTACGGTGAAACATGTTGGTAATGCTAACTATGGTATTCCTTCTGATATTGCACAAATCGGAGAACCTATAAAGCAGGTGATTTTAGACACATATCCAAAAGATAATAACAGCAGGGCCTTTGTAGTGGACTGGTTCAAGCGATATACATGGTTGCATTATTCTGTCGCGAAAGATGCTGCTTTTTGCTATCCTTGCCAGCAATTTTTACCACATGGAAGCAAACAGACTTCGTACACATCTACAGGATTTAAAAACTGGAAAAATGCCACTGATTCAAAAACTGGTTTTCCAAAGCATGAAAAATCCATTCCTCATCTACAAGCCATGGCGATGTGGCAGGAAAAATTACATAGATTATCAACAACTAGCAGTGTTTCAACGTTAATACATCAAAAAGCATTAGAACAAAACAGGTATTACGTGAAGTCTATTATTGAAGTAATACAATTTCTCGTTGTCAATGAACTAGCTTTGCGTGGAAATTATATTTTGGAGGAAGAAAAAGAACAAGGATAATTTCAGAATTTGTTTGAATATACGTGCATGAAAGATCCCAATTTGAAGGAGGCTCTCATTCATATACCACAAAATGCAACATATCGTTCACCTGAAATTCAAAATCAAATAATTCAAGCAATGGTTCAAGTAGTACGAAATTCCATTGTTAAAGATATTAAGGAATCTGACGTGAACTGGTTTACTTTAATGGAAGATGGGACGAAAGATAAAAATAATCGTGAAAATATTGCAATAGCAATACGTTATGTTAAGGATGGAACTGTCAATGAGTCGTTGCTGACAGTTACAACTACTGTAAACCTTGATGCAGCCACTTTTACGGAATTAACGTTAAATACCCTTACGGAAAATAACATTGACCTCTCTCGTATGCTAAGCCAATGCTATGATGGAGCAAGTGTAATGAGTGGGAAAGTTTCGGGAGTTGCCACCAGAATAGAAAATAAATTGGGCCGAAATATTCCTTACGTCCATTGCTATAACCATCGCTTGCATTTGATAGTCATCAGGACTATCTCGGAAATGACTTACATTCGATTATTTTTTGATCAATGCATCATGTTGCACGAATTCTTTCACCATGGCAAAATAGCCGCCTTGTATGATGGAAAAAGGATTGGCCGGCTCCTCGAACAGCGTTGGTCAGGACACTTGGCGGTTACAAAAGTTGTGAACGAGAATTTTTTATCGATTTTGAAGACTTTAGATGAAATTAAAAATAACAGATTTAACGGTGACTTCGTCGCTAAAAGTGTCGGCATTAAAAAAGTCATGCTTAACTTAGAATTCCGAATGGCCATGGTTGTAGCCAACAAAATCTTATCCATGCTTCAGCCTGCAGATGCAGCTTTACAAGCGCGAAGTGCAGGGTTGAAAGACGCCATAACAATCATAAAGTGCGTCCAAAATGAAATAATTAAGCTGAGAACTGATGAAATGTATCATCAAATTTTGGAAGAAGCTAAGTCTAAGACAAGCGGCGATTCCGAAAACCAGATTCAGAAGAGACAAATCAAAAAATTAAACCGGATGGATGATTACTTGACGTATGCTCCTTCCTGTTCCTCTGCGAGTCAAAATATAGAAGACCAGAATGATCAGCCATTTAAATCAGAATATTTTGAAACTTTAGATATACTAATTGCTGAATTGCAAAGAAGATTTTCGGACAATGATGACCTACTAAATTCAATAGCTAATCTCGATGAGTTGGATTTAGACAAAATGGTACGTCTAAAAAATATAGGTAATTGTGAGAAAATTAAAGAAAACTACATTTCTGCCTGTATTGTATTAGTGTCATTTCATGTCACATTCATAATATCTACTAATTTTCAGGTCTAACAATACCATCAAGGGAAGAGGCTTCTGTGGTCAAAGATTATTTGAGTCGTCGCGACGATAAAATGGAAAACACATTGCGAGTTTTATACAGGCATCGAGAGACTTTCAAAGATACATATGAACTTTTTGCATCTGTGGCGACCATAGGATGTAGCACTGCTGTGTGCGAATCTACATTTTCAACTTTGACTGCAATCAATAGGCCTCAGAGGCTATCAATGGGTCACGAAAGAATGGCAGGCATGGTATTCCTGGCCTTTGAAAAGAAAAGAACCAAGTCAGTTGACCTGAATGAAGTCCTTCGCATTTTTAATAATATGGCAAATCGAAGAATTCAGCTGTTTTAAGGAAGGGCTTTTTATTGTTATATTGAATTTGTTTGAATATGATTGGGGAAATAATAATATAAATCGGAGTAAATAACTTTTTTTTATATATTTATACAGGCTGTAACAAAATTCCATTAAATGCCGAATGGGGGTCATTCCACCCATTAATACGAACAACTTTTACAATGGGACCAACTTCGAAATCGCAATTTAAGGGAATTTTGTTACACCTGTATAAAACCACGACGATTACTTAAGTATTAACCTGACTCACACAATATGTTATAAGTCAAGAAAGCCAAAAACTGATTGACCACATAGAAATCGGAATAAATTCCGTTTTTTATGATTGACCAGAACAGATCAAGTAACATTTATACTTCCGCCCTACCTGTAACCACAGCTGCCCTACCTTAAATTCAAGTCTAGCTACGGCCCTGTCTCACATTATATACACTAGGATGTGAACAGGGAATGTAAGGGGGCACACAAGGAGTTTTGTGAACACTGTAACTGCTGTCCCCTAACAGCATTAATTTCCCCTGCAGTATTCTTACTGGGGACGTCCCTTGGCAGTATTCGTCAGCCCGAATTATCATGCCCTCAAAATCTTTCTTGAGGGCATGAAAGCGAAATGGTCACTTGACTCCTGTAGCACCTAGGTGGTTGCGAAGGGGTGGAGCATTCCAGTGCACGTCGCCGGCGTAGGAGTCGTGGAGAAAGAGAGTGCCACGTTCAGGCCGACTGTCGCCAGTAGAGGGCACATCGTAGCTGTACTGGTGTAGCGGGACGAACGGACTGAGGGAGGAGGGACATGGCATGCATCAAGACAAGTCAAAACCGGGCTTTGGCAACACAAATAATGAGGAAAACGTCACAGGGTTTTTTTTGTTGAGAATCTGTTTTTATCGGCAAGCAGCACTGATGTTTAGATTGACATCAGAAGATTCAGCACAGTTTTGCAAGTAATCTCTCGTGGCCATGAAATAGATGAGGAAGAGTCTCGCACTTATGCGTTGGAAACAGCCCAGCTATTTGTACAGAAATACCCATGGAGCACCATGCCTCCAACAATTTGACATGCGCCAGGTACATCTCTTGTCGAAGGAAGATGGTTTGGGCATGTGGTATCCCCCGAGTTGTGAAAGTGCCGGGCGCCAGCGCAGTGTTGAGCAATGAGATCGGGTCGTGGTTACTCACCCTAGGGGACTCGAGATCCACAACGTCAGATAATAGGAAAATGCGAGCTGTATGGCCGCTGTGCACACCTGGATTAATGAACGCACTATTGGTTATATGAAAGATGATTATTTTATTTAACACTTTAACCGAAACAGACACGTGGTGACCGCATAGTCGTACAAGAGAACACACTAATGGCTTACGATTAATTAAGGCGCGTGACGCTGCTCTCTCCTCGGTGCGATGTAACATAAAATTCAAGTTATATCGTGGATGATGTGATGATACGATTACTGAGTGAGGTTTCAGCCTCAGGGGCTGGCATCGAGGTTCTTGTGAAACGAGAGACTTACCACGTCTGCCAGCGTTGAAGTGATGAAGCGTACTGGCTGAGACTGCACCGGCTCCCGCTACCTGAGCGCGGGCGACGCCAAGCGGTGGAAAGATGAAACACAAATGCGACTTGAAAATGCTAATGAGATGTAAGAAAATGATATACCTTAGATTAACATAATCAAACACAATTACCCTATACAAATTACATAATAAAACACAATTACCCTTGCACAAATACACAATAAATAATGGTTGTGTTAATATTAAATATTAGTATCGTAGCAGCCACGGTATTGCCAACTTAATAATGTCACATGTCCCTGGCTGGCTATGTGATGACTGTCTTTAAACACGATACATGTGATATATAAATACCGATTAGATGCACTGAACCAATACATAATAATGATTAAATTTTAAGCTCTGGATAATTAATGACACTGGTGCAATATACACACATGGACAAATACACTTGATAATTATGACACTGAATAAATACATATAACCCTAAATAACTATACTGATGCACTCCGATCGATTATGTCTCACTGATGTAATTATATTAGTGAACTGTGATTAATTACATAGCACTGAATAAACGATATTGACGAATGCTGATTGATTACATAACACTGAATACACAATCACTCTTGCCCACATGCAGGCTGGTGTGGTGCATCCGGAGTAGAGGACACTACAGTGGCAGTTACAGTGGGCACAAAGGTACCAGTGAACGCCTGGTTCACGTAAAATTCACAAAATCTTAATCCATGGTCCGGATATAATTCGCAACAATTTTGTCCCCATTAATCAGCCAAGCAAGGAGGCCCAAGAGGCTAGAAACAAGGAATTTAAAATGTACAGAGGTTTTTCCCGGAAGGTGTCTCGAACAAAAACAAATGCTGTCCTCAATTTTCTGCTGTTATCCTCGGGCACGCTTATTTTCTCACTCGGGCAGATGCTGAAAAAGAAAGCCATGCAGTTCGATAAGGTGATCCTAGACATGTTTCGGGAACCAGATGTCCGTTCTGTGGCAGACGACAGCAGCGACGACGCTGACAATGCGAATGAGACTGAAGAGTCCCAATGACAGCTATTTGTAATTATGGTACTCCCTAATATTCTGTTTAATTTGAAATCGTACTCTTCATTATTACAGTAGCTTTACAATAACCAAAAACTACTTCTGTTATAATGTACATCACATTGAGACAATTAAATTTTGTTTTCTTACATTAAGCTTGCTTGGTCCCACTGTGCAGCAGGTGGAAACTACAGACTTCTTATTAGTGTAGAGCTTTCAAAGAATTACATTTTTTTCGTCAAGATTGTTGTACTTATGTACAAACATGAGAAACTTGAAAACGAATTATTCAAAGCATAAAATGTAAACGTTGTAAGTAAAATATGCTTTTTTTTTTTTTTGTTATAGATTTCAGGCATAAGTTTTAAAATGCACTAAGTATAGTTCACTTGTATTAAGTTATTTGGAAAACGTGGGGAATTTTGTGTTTGCAAGCTATTTGGAAACATTCTGCTTTTATTTTTTTATGCTTATTAATTTTTTAAAACGAATTACCTTAGTTTTATTCAACCTGTGAAGCTACACTGGCAAGGAAAGCTGTACAAATGCATATAATTCAACCGGATATTATGTCTGACTAAGTGACAGAAAGAATTTTATTCAACCGGTTTATCTGGTGTAGTGTGATAAAATGTGCGCGAAATTTGTTTGTCTGCTGAATAGTTTGTCCAGTGTAAGATCAAGGTTGTTTCAGTTCTTCACGATAACAATAAAGAGCACTGGTAAATAGCAATGACAAATATATGTCTATTTCACTTGACAGTAAATGTCAAAATTTCACATTCAGATATTTCCACATAGTAGTACGGAATATAAACACAACACTCCACAGTTGCTGCATGGTCCCATAAGTTAGCGAATTGATAGGAAATGGAAATAATTTTAATGTAAATGGCTTGCTTGTTTTCTGAGAAACAAATCTCTCAAATTGAACTACGAACTTCGATCATTCCAAGTATTTGTGTAGGTGTACATACGAAATACGAAGGAACTTGTTACATTCACAGACGATTTAGGAACATGTACAATTTATTTCAAGGCAGTCATGTGTTCTGTGTTGTGCTATCTATGGACTGTATACGAAAAAAAAACCCAATCTAACGAAAAAAGAAGTATGATTAAACGCAGTCTAGAGTTTAAGCGTTCTTTCTTTTAAAGTGTTTTGAATAAAGTTTAATGGCACCTCGGGACGCAACCTGTGAATCAGGTAGATTTTCGGGCGCAACGTAACATTTGTGGCGACCGACACAGGACTCGGATCGTGACCTGAAATAAGTCGGAAGCAAGAACCAACATGGAGAAGCTACTTAAAGCTAAAACACCAGTGCGAGCGAACTTCACGAAAACTCACAAAGCAGCGATGCCCAAGACGACACCGATAAGATAATATTGAAACTTATTAAATTAGAACATCTTGGTGCCCATCTGAAAGATGATGAAAAGATATTGGAACTTCTTCTGGATGATAAAGATGATTCGGCGTACGGTACTGAATATGATAAACACAAGAATATTACGACCGGTTGAACGAAGCTCGTCAGAAGAGTCTGTTGGCTAAGCATAATGTTGATGTTTATACGAGCGATCGTTCTATGAAAAGGGAACTAAAACTCCCCCAAATAGAACTGAAGTTTAACGGCGAAGTTAAAAACTGGACAGGTTTTTGAGCCTGTTTAGTCGAATTCACAATAATACAGATGCAGAAAGAGAGGACAAGTTCCAGTATCTTATTCAGGCAACGGTCGAAGGCAGTAGGGCCAGGGACGTAAATAGCTTTCCTCCCATGGCAGAAAAATATGTAAAGGCAGTCCAGTGTCATCAAAGTAGGTTTGGAAAGAAGGAACTGTTAGTAGAATCATGTGTGCGAGAGTTACTAGGTCTAGTTATTCAAGTTTCACCTCTTCTGAAAGACTAAGCCCTTCGCAATTACAACCACCTGGAATATTATCTCAGATCACTTTGAGTCTCGTGGTGTGACGGGTGACCAGTATGCTGCATTTCTATTTCTATTAGTTGAATCCTCTCTCCTAAAAGTTAAACTTCGAGCATGGTTGAGAAATGTTGTTCAACTTCTTCTGAATGAAACACCGGAGTATCTGTACGATGATAAACTATCACACACCTTGTTGGGGGAAGGTATCACTATCATTGAATGAGTGTCTAGAAAACTGTCCAAATTCCTCCTATTTTAGCAAGGTTCCATCGAGGAAAATTTGGGGTGATCTCAGATATAAAGAAGGCATTTGTGCATATTTCTGTTGCTCCTCTTGTGAACACTATCCGAGATTTTTATGGTGGCAAGATTTATCACAGAGAAAACCAAAGGCCTTGAGACACAAACGTGTTGTGTTTGGGCTTAATTGTAGCCCATTCCTGCTGGGTACAGTACTTGACCTCCATCTTGAGAATAGTCTAATTGAGTACCGAGAGATCACTGGTTTGCTGAAGGAACCCTTATATGTAGACAATTGTGTAACTTCCTTTGACACAGAAGAAGAGTCGTATCATTTTGTCGAAAGGTCTACGAAATTTCTTGCTGAAACGAAGTTTGAGCTCAGAGGATGGGAGGACACCACACAGAATGGTGGTGAGAGATCAAGGATGACTCATATGTTCTTGGCTTGCTGTGGGAAAAAGAGGAAGGTGCCCTGTTCTGTAGTGAAAACCTTTTGAAGGACTCCAATGACATCACACGGTGAAAGGTTCTGTCTTCTGCACAGAAGATATTTGATCCCGTAGGTTTTTTTGTTTCCTGAGACCTTAATGACGAAAATCCTCATCCAAGAGAGCTGGAATTTGAAAGGGGGCTGGGATAACCTGCTATCAAAGACATGCAGAAAGGGTTTAGGAGATGGGAAACCGAAGTTCGACAACTTCAAAGCATGAAGATTCCTTGTTGCTTGCCTGCAGGCAGATTGGAAGATACGTGGAGCTTTCATACTTTCTGTGAAGCCAGTCAAAGTGGCTATGTGGCTGTGGTTTTTTGAGATGCGATACCGAAGGAGATATTACAGTATGTATGGTCATGGCAAAGACAAGTGTCTCACCATTGGAGATTGTCTCCATACCTAGGCTGGAGCTGTTGTCATGCTCCATTGGCAGTCGCCTTGCAGCTTATATTAGGGAAAAACTGAACTCTTAAGATATCAGAGTTTTTTGGGACTGATTCTTCCCAGGTATTGTATTGGATAAAGAAAGAAGAGACCTGGGGTGTATTTGTTAATAATGGGGTAAAGGAAATCAGAACACTCACGAAATACGAAGACTGGCATGTGTGGGGAGAACAGAATCCAGCCGATCTCCTCTCGCAAGGCTGCTCTGCAGAATTCATAGTGAACGCTCGATAGCAGGAGGGGCCAAGCTGGTTAAAATTGAAACAAAAATATTGGTCAAAGTCTGAAGTCAGGTGAACCATGCCGAGGTTCAGATCGAGAGAAAGAAAATTACCACAACCTTAGTCCATCAGCAAAGGAAGAGGTATAGTAGTACCCACAAGTTTTCGAAGCGGTTACAAATGGTAACACTCATTGCGTGTTCCTCAAAAATGCTTCAAATCATGAAAGCCATAGGGGAGGTAACCTCGTCGTTGAAGAAATTGAAGGGGTTGATAGGAGACTCCTCCGTCTTGTCCAAAGAAAAAAATGGAAGAGATTGATGGAAAACTGATGAAGTCCCTCTGTACTTTTGTGGACTCGGATGATCTGATGAGACTGAGGTCTAAGATAGTCCAAAGAGAGTGTGTTATAGATATCCTATATTTTTGCCATTCGAACACCAACTTGTAGAGATGCTAATACGAGACTACCATGTCAAAAACTCACATGCTGGTATCCAAATTCTGTTGCGAGAAATACGAGAATGGTACTGGATTTTAAGAGGTAGAAACACAGTACACTGGGTGATATCCAAGTGTGTCTGGTGTAAATGATTTGAATCAAGGAAGATCACTGCCGATCCTGCCCGAGGCTAGGGTGAATGATGCAAGGATCCTTTTGTTCACCTGTGCTATATATAACGTGCTACTCTTAGAGCTAGTACTGAGCTTGTCTACAGGAGTTTTCCTTCAAGGCCTTCGGAGGTTGATTGCACTATGGGAAAGACCTATGCAAGCGGGCGAGGTTTCTGCAAGGACTGAAGGAGGATTTGAAGACAATATTTCGAGACGAGTACCTGGGCCTTCTGATGCAGCATAAATATGAAACAAAGGATCCAAAGGCACTGAAAATCGGGGACATAGTGCTAATTGTTACATATGACAAACAAAGACTCAAGTGGCCAGCAGGCAGAATCCTGGAGATGTACCCAGGGAAGGATGAACATGTAAGAGTAATGCGAGTGAAGACATCCGGTCGAGAGATGACGAGACCCATACGGCATATCTACTCATTTGAAGTGTCCACATTACAAGAACCTCAATCAGTGGCATCATGCCGACGTCCCCACCGCAGCAGCAGCAGCGGCGACCAGGAGTCGGAGGAGGAGGGGTCTACCACCCCTCTCCGCTGTTCCAAGCGGCCACGCAAGCAGTTCCGTCCAGCATGCACCACGTGTGGAGGGGACAACCCCCGCCCACACCTGCATGCCAAGAGACGCCAGCACCCTGGAACCTCAGTGGCAGCAGCAGAAGTCAGCTCCCAGAGGCGCGGGCCTTATTCGCTGAGGCCCCGCCACCAGCAGAAACCACCCACTACATGCTGTGCCTAGCAGAGTGGAGGGACACCTGAGGAGGGGCCATTTGACGTGAACCGCACGTTCACGAGTCCTTTTGCCCACTGACTGCCGCAGTATGTCCACACCAGACGCACCACACCGACAGGCTTGTGGGCACGAGTACATTTGTGTTTATTATTTATTCAGTTTATTTCGTCAAGTGTATTTGTTAATAGCGTCAGTGTATAGTTAATTAATAATTTGTTTTGTCATCGGAGACAATCTGCCCAGCCAGAGACATGTGACATTCTACATTTGGCAATGCTGTGGCTGGTGCAATGAAAACATTTAGAATAAGTATTATCATTTTTATTATGTATTTGTGTAAGGGTAATTTTGTTTTTTTGATTTAATTTAGTTCATATAATTTTCCATCCCATAATCATCTTTCAGTGTATATTGTGTTTCACCGTCTCACCGCATGGCGTCAGCTGCGCCTAGGCGGCGGAAGCCGGCGCACATTTCCGCCCAGTATTCGCCAGGACTTGGACGAGCTCGGACGTTATGCTCTCCCCACTCCGCAGAAGCCCTAGCAAGGACATTATCTGTCGAACAGTATCCAGTCGCATCCATAACATTATAAATCATTATCATCTCTTTCCTTACTTAACTTGCATAGCGCCGAGGGGAGAGCGACGTTATTATTTATCGGGAATCAAAAGTGCATTTCGAGCTTCACATGATAAGACCACGTGGTCGCTTGTAGTTCCGGGCCATTCAGGCCACGTGTCTTCTGTATAGTTGAGTGTACATAACGGGGTAATAAATACCTTAACAACCAGCACCACTGTTTTTATTGATAATCAAGTAAGGCGTGCGAGGTGGCCCACAACCTCGGCAACGTGTGTATGACGGAGTGTTTACCAGNAGTGTGAGGTGGCCCACAACCTCGGCAACGTGTGTATGATGGAGTGTTTGCCAGAGTCCCTAGGCTGTCGGCCGAACGACCCTACATCTCATCAGCTCACCGCAGAGCTGTGGCGCCGGGCACACACATATTACTTCACAACTCTGGAAACACTGCAGATCAAGTTGGCTTTATCGTCGTAGCCAAGCTTGGTCACGTCAACAAATCTCATACCGCCAGTACTAATTTTCAAACACTGCTCTAAATCTCTACAGGGTTGTAAACATATTTTCTGTTAAACCCGGTATTTCTCGGGTATTACAACAATTGATACAGGATGGCGTCCTGCCCTCCATACCAACTACCATTCCATTACAAGTATGAACTATAACAACACATTTGCTAGAGCAATAACTTCTGAATAGAATGCTGTCTCCTATATTAAATACACGGTTAATGTTATTGTTTAATGTGTATCATTTTGTGTATTTGCTTGCTGTAACAATAGTATCCACTCTTTCTACGAGTTGGAACACGTGTAAATGTTTTCATTTTTTTGTCTGGAAACATATCGCGTGGAGATGAAAAGACCATAATCAACTTTTCCTTCCCTCCTTATACACAAAAGGAAGTAGTAGGAATGAGTTACATCCCTTTCCTCACCTTCAATATGGTATCACGTGTTCACTCCCTCTTTAGCTAGGTTGGCAGAGTTCAATTGTAGGAAACAAAGAGGTGCAGCTAAAAGACGGGAGGTAGCGAACAGGATGGGCCAGTGACCAAACAAAAGTGAGATGGAGATAGAGCCAAGAAAAGAGCAAGTTGATTTTACGACTAACATTAAACGTCAATTCTCACCAAGCAAGATGAAATACGTACATAGGCTGGAACTCAGTGCAATATTTATTTCTTCACACAAGTACTTTACAATGGCTCGTTTCACACACACATTTAAACTTTTCATTTAAATATAGTCTTTATATTTTACCAAAAACTATTTGCATTAGTAAATTTACAGGTGTTTATTATTACACTACCACAAAGAAGAGATAACTGATAATTTTATTTTCTCAGGAGAGATTTTTCCCCGGCTAAAATGTTTTCTCTCGCTGGTCCTGTGAAAAACTTCATAACATAGTTTTACTGCATTTTCCCTCCAATTTGTATTTATCAAGATAAATCAAATGTTCTCAAAAATTACGAGTAAAACACTGAAAGCAATGTGTTCAAACCAGTGGGAAGCCAACCTAAATCTTTATCCTTCAAATTAACTAAGTCCTTAGTGCTCAGTTTACTTCTGAGTTCCATCGGTTTCTAAAGAAAGCAGACAACATAAAATGGTTAGATGATTTTAAGGTGTCAAACTGTCATACATATTGTTTGAAAAACAGCTTTCACTTGTCAGAACTACCAAATTTACCCTGAGGAGGCTGTGAGGTCACTGTGTACTGTATAACCATTAGAACACCTGCTGTTGAGAGCAGCTTGCAGCACCGAAAATCAATTCAACATTTTTGCACGAGTTACAAATGTGACGTACACAATTGCATTAGGTACTAACAAACTGAAGGAGACATTATTAAGGACCATGCTTTGTCAGACTTGAAATAATCAAAATAAAAGGGAGATGCATTTACGTAAAATTAATCTAACTTGTAGTAACATGCCACCCACACCAGTCACAACGTTGTCTTCAGAATTTTTGGAAATTTTTCTAAGTTACCAATACCTGTAAAATATGGCATTATGGCAAGGTTTTTGTATTTTTTTATGGTACTAAATGCACCAGTTGAAAGGAACAATTACGTAATGTGTGCAGAGTGCTATTGAGTGACTATCTTACCTGCTGCAGCAATATTTTTTTACACGTACAGTACTAACACAGGGAAGTATCCAGAATTACATGTCAAAAACACAGAAATGGAAATGTCCTGGAAAGGCTCAAATTTGTCTGAAACTGTGTCTACTGAACCTGGAGAAAAATCTTCAATGTGGAGGGGAGGCACCCATACCTTACATTCACATTACAACTCATCGCGAGAATCTTTCCTGTAGCTGGTTTTCAAGTTAAACCAGTCATTGTAAGCTAATAATGCAACATTTTTTGAACCAATAACACTCATCTCCATCGCACTTGCTGCCCACTCTATTGCATTTACGTGGTACAGGCGCCTGAACAACAGGAACCGGTCCGTCCTCGGAGCAGCCTCGTAGTGCGGATACGCCAGCCAGTCGATGATGCTCACTTCTTCCGTTTCCAGGAACACACTGTCTATGACTTCTTTGCCAAGTGGGAACTGGGAAAATATTTTCCACACTTCAGATTTGTTTGTGCCCTTGACCAAAGTGTAATCGACAGGTTGCTGGCGACCTATCGAATTGAACACCATGCCGAGGTTCGTCGTCAAAATTTCATCCGTCATGTCATCTTGACTGGAAAACCCAAAGTGACTGTGGTTCAACTTTCCGTGCACGAGCGTACAAACAGTTCTGTGGTAATGTCCTGGGAAAGCGAACTCGACAGGAAACTCCGAGAACTCGATCCCTTTCCTCGTGTCGCTCGTCAGAGGTGCTGCAATGATGACGATGTCGTATTCTGATTTGTTCACCTCGCTCCCCACGTTCTGACGGGAGGGTGATGATTCCACCACAAACCCACCGGATGAATTAACAAGCATAACTCTAGACACACGAGCTTTATAAAGAGTTGCTTTTGATGCTTCTAGGAGCTTCTCAGGGACAAGACTGTTTCCTCCATGCACAGCCCACAGCCCCGAGCTCACTCCAGCAACTGACACTGAACCTATAAGCACATCATTACAAGTTAGAAACAATTCCACACATAAGCAAGCTACAGTATAACCTCCATTAACGAATATTCCACTTAATAAAAAACTCCATACAACAAAGTAAAGGTTTAGTCCTGCCAAACATTCATAAGGACAATGCAGTTTTAACCTCCAAATATCAACATTTATTTGGGTCAAAACTGTAAAATTGTCTTTACAACGAACGGCTGCTCTCAGAAAACACACGTAGATAATCATATTCTACACGCCACACAATAATTTTTTTCCATCTGAGGACTATAAATATGTGTAAAACCTAAAAGCACCGCCATAAAAAGTGGTAAATAAACTTAATACAAGTAGCTTCACGACACATATGATGTGTGCATGCACCTCTTCGAACAAAATCGCTGGCCAACTCATACAAATATCTGCGACTTGAGTGCTAGTGGTGGTAGATTTCCGTATCATGGTTTGTGTGTGTTCGCGACCATGTAATCCGTGCTTCTATGTTCAGAGGTGCGCACACACAACAGCGTATGCCATCTGTGATGTAAGACCACATTGTTTATTTGTTTCTTTACCACGTTAGCGGTGTGTATATTTGCATTTTAAAATAGCAAAATGAATGCAAATGCAAAAAATAGGCAGCAAATTGATATTAAAACCCAATTATAAATTTTAAATGTCATCAATTAGGGCAAAAAGAAGTGTGATACAAGAACTACACACAGATGCTGTATGTTATCTGGGGAAGCAATGCAGATGTGCTGTGAAGGCTGTGTCTCAGAAACAGCAGCAGTGTACGATCAAGGCAAAAAGAAGTGTGATATTGCTAGACGTTTTGACATCCCGGCATCAACATTATCAACGATAATTTCAAATCACATGCAGATTGAAAACAACAGTGCCTTGGTTGGGACAAATCGGAAATGTGTTAGAGAGCTTGTAAAAATGAAGACTTGGACAAGAAAAACTTTTTGATTGGCTTATAGAGGCTAGGTCATCAAACAACGTATCTGGACCTATTCTACAAGAAAAGGCTCGTCGGAAGAAACTCAGAATGGGAGTTGAAAATTTCCAAACATTCAATGGCTGGCTTTCCAAATTTAAAAGCCGCTGGAACCTCACCACACTCAAGGTATGTTGTGAAGAAGTTGGAGTTAACCCTGCTATTCTTGAGAGCTGGAAACCTAAACTTGAAGCTCTGTTCGCTGGATATTGTGCTAAACACATTTTCAATGCTGACGAAGTGGGCATATTTTTCAACATGGTCCCACAAAACTCTAGCTTAAAGGGTCAGGCATGCCATGGTGTGAACTCTGATGTAACAGAAAACTTACACGTCTTGTCATTGTGAATCATGCTAAGCCAGAATATTTTAAAAACATTTTGTATTTACAAAAATAATTGCAATTCGTGGACGACCGCTTTTGTTGGCCAAGAGTGGCTGCTCAGTGTCGATGCACGCACGAGTGTAGCCAATCGCAAGATCCTCCTATTCCTCGACCAGTGTAGTGCACATAAACTACCAGAACCACAGCGACTTACCAGTAAACTGCAGCAGCAAGTTGCAGCTCTTACACCAGGGTATCATGTGTCAGGTCAAGCGCTCATTTAGGCATCAAATGGTACTGCATCTATTGAGGGAGATGAACTGCAAAAAGGACATTACATATTCAAAATGGAATATTCTCCAGGCAAAGCACATGCACAGGATTTGCCAAGCCTGGAACTCTGTGATATCAAAAAAGCAGGATTTCCAGTTGCGTGCAAAACAAATTATGTCATGTCTGAAATCCCTGAAGAGTGGTGCAGAGAGACAACAACTTTAGGTTGTGAAGAAGTGTGTTTTGATGACTTTGTTGAGTGCGACAGCACCTTGGCTATCCGTCCCTCCACTGAAAATCAAAGTGAAACAAGTGGCAATCGCAACTAGTGTTGAAGAGGAGGCTACAGTATCTGAAGAGCATGAACCAAGTCCACCAGCCAATGAAGATGAAGAAATTCAACGCCCAAGTAGTGGTGAAGTGACTGGAGCATTGAAAACTTTTAGAGAATCTTTTCTTTCTCTCTGATCATGTTGAAGAAAACATGACCATGTTCAATCGGCCCTAAGAAGCATTCAGGGCAGAGCTTCGAAATAAGAGCAAGCAACGAGGATTGATGACATATTCAAAAAATAACCTAAATAAAACGTATTGTTTTTCAAAGAGCAGTATGCTTACAACATATTAATCACTGTAAGTATTGTACATAACTGAATAATTTATCATGGACCTACCTCTACGTAGCAGATATCACTAATCAATACAGTAAATAAATGTATATTTATAAATATTGTATGCACTACAATGTGCTATGTCCATGTGTATATACCTCTCATGATCTGCAAAATCAACAGAGAGTTTTGCCATTCATATGAAGTACTATATTGGCTAGAAATCACCCGTACGAAACCTCTATTTAACAAACCCCTTTATAACAAACACAACAGATTTAGGACCTTTGAGATTTGTTATACAGAGGTTTTACTGTGTTGTCCATTCATGGTTACTTCCAACTTTTATGAACTTAACTTGGAAAATTACGCCACAGGGACAACGCACCGTGATAATTCAAAGGCTTGATTCAAAAAGTGAGACGATGCTGTGAATAGACTGTGCAACAAAATCATTGAAAACAATTCCTCACAAAAACTATATTAAAACTTGTTACTCACCCACAAATTCATGGACACTCGTATCCTGCCCAAAGTTCGCAGTAAGAGTTGCACCCACAAGTTCATGGATAATTTTTTCTGAAAATCCAGTCTTCTGAAAGCCTTCATCAACTGAAATTTTCATCTCTTTCACAAACTCCGGTGACATGGCTTCCAGCATTTCAGGGACTGTGGAGAAGGGGACACCCCTGCTTTGGAATTCATAGATCCTGAAATTATGGTAACTCTCGTTACACAAGCACCTATTTATAAATAATAATAATAATAATAAAAAAAAGGAGCTATTTTGCTTGATACTGTTTAGTTAAGGTGGTGCCTGGTTGAAGGAATTTTGCACGTCTAGGCCTAAAAGCGTGGGAGCGCTACGCATCAACTCTCTAATCGCCTCTACGCGCAAAGCACTGAACTAGCGTGCGGTCTTGCCATCGATAACGTACCTCTAAGAGACTTTCAGCGGAGACCCTTCCATTTTGTGATGTTATAATAAAAATAAAGGTTCGATGCACGTCCCTATTTCTTTTGTAACGTTTTGTACCGGAATATTCATACCTAAAACTGACCAAGAAAACACCCGTTTGACCCATTTTCACTATCACAAAAACATGCTTTAGAGAGAAATGTAGAAACTGAAAAATGTATACAGATACGTAACGTTTCTTAAATGCTATTCGTAAGGAGTATCAAGCAGTGAAGAGTGCGGCTGGCCGGCTGGGCTATTGGACTAGATGCGTGAGTGAAAAACATTACAAATGATGGCGACACCTTATTGGGTATTACACGTTAAAGGCTGTTCGCAATAAAGTGAGCAATTTTGAAATCAACCTAAGAAAAAAGTCACTGCTCCTATCTGCATATATTTTAGCGGGCAAACCGAGTGATATGCACCCAGTAAAGACCTTGGTAATGATGGAGGGAAAGTAGTTCAATATCTTAACGTCGAATCAAAAATGTTAGGTAACCATTTGCAATAATTTAAATTATATTGTCTGCATTCTGTTTTTTTCAATGCATTGAATTGCATAAATGAGCAGATTTGTAAAATATTTACTTTTCTAATAATTTCACAGTATCACTTGGCCAATGCATGAATAAAGTGATGAGGTTCATGACAATGCTAATCTTACGTAACGCAGAAGAATACGCAACGTGCATACAATAATCTTAAGCAGGGCTTTCAAATGTACTCAGTTTGCTGTGATCAGCCTACACCTGGATGCCAGTCCGGCCAATCACACTGTAGCTCTGTGCAACAACATTTAAACGTTCTTCTCGAGGATGTGTCTGATACCATCTTTTGTGAGAAATAAGAATGTGAATGTCAAATATAGGCTGTTCATGGTAAAGTGAGCACTTTTAAGGACCTAGTTACTTTTAACCTTTTTTAAAAACAATACTGCCATGTAAGTAATAAACACAGTGTGTGTATTCCACAGTACTCTGAAATTAACGTCTAAGGCTAAAAATAAAATAAATTTATTGATTATTATTCAAAATGAGGGGTCTTTCAAAAGTGCTCACTTTATTGTTAATAGCCTATACAAGATATTTGAACACAATATATTTAATATCTAGTAACTTTTATGTATGTTGATGACAATTTCAGCTGTGAAAGAGGTGGTCACAACCCCATATGCTCTCCTTTTGCTGCACCCCTGATTCTGGCCACTTTGTCTCTGCAGGTAAGGTGCTCGCAAAACACCTTGCCTCATACACGACTCACAAAAATCAAAATTATGTATCATGATAATACACAGCAGCGATATATACCAAATTGAAACAATAAAGAATGTATAAGTACAAAACATAATTAAAATACCTTTCAAATTTGGTGAGCATGTCATCAATGAAATTCTGTAGCTTCAATGGTCCAAAACCGTACCTCCATAGCAACTTTAGAATATTAATTAACGTCCACTTGCTCTCGGTAAACACAACTTCTTTACCATCGAACAAGCCTGCCCTTGAATCAGCAGTTTTTCGCTTCTTCAGTCCTGAAATGAAACAACACAGTAATTAAAACCATGTAAAAAAAATTCTGTATTTTTTTTACTTTCGCAACAGAGGATTAGATTTTGATATAGTTGTCGTGCTACTCACTGCAATTATTATAGCGACCTCGTGGGACTGTAATGGTGTAGTGGTCAGACTACTAGCCTCCCACCAATGCAAACCAGGTTCGATTGCTGGAATTTTGCATCCCGCATGATGCCACTAGTTGGCGGGTTTTCTCGAGGATCTCCTGCTTTCCCGCACTTACATTCCGGCACTGCTCTATACTCACACGCTCCCCCCTCGCTGGCTCTCAAGACACCATGTTATAAACTGTCCAAATATCTCCTCTCTCCGTTTCTCCCTAGTGACATCATCTACGAAAGAGTAATTAGTGTATGTAGGTAAATGTGTAAAACATGTGGAGCCTGACACAATGGAAAAACCGCAGCAGCACCAGAATGCATCATGATCAGGGATGCCGATACATGGCGGTGTTACAATTTAAAACCACATTTCATCATTTTATTTATTGTAATATAATTTCCTGTAAATACTAATAAATGTGCTAAGTGTATACTTAAATCAATGTGTCTTGTGTACATGCGTTAACATTACCACAGTATGTCGCTACCCAGGCATGTGAACCTTTACACAGCATATTTACACGTAGACTCGGCAGCAGACTGGCACGCCCAAGCTGGGAAATGTTAAGATGTTTTGGTTGGTATCGAACAGCGAGAAGTCTTGAGTGCTGATGGTGAAATAACGTGAAGAAAAAGCAGTGGCAGGATACAAAGGCAGGGGAAATGGGAGTGCCCCCAGAAAAAATGCCGGCCAATAGGAACATCAGACATGTTTCCCAAGTGCAAAAATCTGACAGACCTCACCACCAGGAATCGAATCTGATTCAAGGAAAATAGTCTAACTATTGCATTACTGGAAAATAAGTACCGCAACTACAAGCTAAACAGTTGTCTCGATACGTACTCTGTTCATTCCTGTAGCCCACTTTTCTCCAAGTCTTGCTCTCAATCTCGGCAACGGTTTGCCGAGAACCCGTGCCATGCTCCCATTGAAAGTAACAGCTCTTTTCCATTTACAGATTTGCTCCCTCTAGGACAGCGACTGATCCCTTCACCTACAGTGGGTAGTAACTGAACACCCTTCGCAGTCCTACCCACTTTTGGGCAGGAACTGATCCTGTCTGATGCCAAAGAGAGCAGGCCAGTGGTTGACTCGTCGCAGAGCACACCAGCAGCGACCTCCAGCAACGCAGCTACAGGAGTTCTACAAAGGAGTCTCCAGAGAAAGGGTGGCTGAAGCCAATCCTACCTACAGTCCCTGCTACTGTCCTATTTACCAGCTCCTACTGAACTCTGCAGTCACCTTTTTGACGTGAATACGTCTTTAAAATCAGACTGACACATAGAGAACTGGGATAGAAGCGGCAATGCTACGTTTGCAGGGTGATCCATCCCATCACTATATAACATCATGACTAATAACACAACTAAAATAAATGCATTCTCATATTTGATTGAGTGTATGACTAAGATATGAGCATGATCTTTAGTCCGTACCATGCATACACGATATGCGAGACGTGCGCCGGCAACTGGCAGCAAGCATGGGCATGGGCAAACATTTTTTATGTGCTCATGTGCTGATTTTGGTACCAAGTGAAAGATCTTGTCTAGCTAGATCTGTTGATTTAATACCTAAAAACCAAGTATTCATATCATTCCCATATCCCAAAAAAATAATACACGCTAACGCAGGTGAAACCCTCAGCTGTGTTTCCGATACAGTCGCATCCAGATTTTTCCCTATTCACCTGATTATCAGTTCCTGACCGACAGCTCCCAAAACTTGTAGCTGCTGACGGAGCTCCGCAAGACCCTCGATCCTGGCCTATCTGCTCACGACTCCAGCTACTGATGAATTCACCACTATTTTCTAGTGGGCACTGGGACACGTCACAGTATTTCCTATCCAAGTTGCACGTGAAGGATGTTAACAGAGATAGTCTGCACATTACAAAAAGACATTTGTCAAGTCTGGCGTGGTACTCTGTACGCAGACAGCGTGTATTAACAACCCATGCTTTCTTTTGGGTCGTGAGCAATCTAGTAACTCTGACATCTCGATAGCACAGAATTTTTTTGAGGTGTGTATTTGCATAAGTCTGATAAATTACGATAACAAAATTATTTTTTTATTGCTACTGCAAACATATTTCTGAAATCAGTTAATTGTTAGGATTACAGGTCTGCATTTATTTTTGTTTCAACAATTGTAGTAATTCACAAATAAAACTTATTTCCATGTGAAATTAGGTTTCTATCTATCAAAATCCGGATTGGTGACTTTTTGAATAGGTTTAATTTGACAAGTAGAGATTTTGCATTAAATACCGCACAGCCATACATGAGTCGTATGCACAGGCTGCCAGAATCAAGTACAGTTATTAACCACATTAACCTGAAGACTGTTCATGGTGAACTAACTGCATGCATTAGTGATGGCCCGATACTGATGAAGGTTCCGATATTTAGCATTTTACCGATCCAATACCTGTAAACCGATATCTTCATTTATCATACTGTAAGCAGACATTTGTCACTGAAGTGGATGAGAGAAAACTGCTGCCTGGAAAAGTTTTGTTTGCAATAAGCTAAAAAGACTTGCTGTTAAGTGAAATAGTTTAACGTTATACAAAATTATAGCTCACTACAATGTATTACAAAACTAAGTTAAGGTTACAAGTAGATTGCTAGTCTACAAAAAATATGTGATAGGACAGGAATGAAAACTAAGCTTCCAAGCCACGATCATTAAGTGAAAAATAGTGATGGGCATTTACATTGTAATTTGTTTTTATCGTAAGGAAATGATGTTTTTGCCAGCAAAATTGCCGTGGCCATTTCAAATTCTTTATCAACTTCACCATTTTTTATTATTATTGTATATCAATATTTTAAATTAATAATGTTCTTTTTAGTCCCATTGCTGCAGCCTGAGGTTAGAATGGCCATTACCGATATGCCGATATTTTAGTGCCGATCTCCGATAATGGTAAATGTACCGATAATACCAATATCCAATATCGGTTATCGGCTATCGGGCCATCACTAGCATGCATATATAGTATATTCTTCCAACATAGGTAAATAAAATTAACACTGCCATGTACCTTTACTGTTTTATTCAAACGCCAATCAAGCGAAACTGTTGAATTTTAAAAAAAGTATAATTATTTTATAAATGTACCAATTTTTATACTTGACATGCAATTACATAAACAAAATTAACAGAAATAAAAAAAGATAATTTTTGTACTGACAAATGTTTGCCAAACTTTTAACTGAGCGTTAAGACACAGAACTACTTTCTTTCCATCATTAAAAACTTACTGGGCGGATGCCAGTCAAAAAGCCTGTTAAAATATATGCAGTTGGGAGCAGCGACTTTTTTAAAATGATGATTTCATACATGCTTAATAAACAGTCAACAGTGTACAGTAGGCCCAAATCACACTAATGATGCATGACTATTGTATTGGACTGTACTGTATATTACTGTGCCCTTGAAATCAACTGGAAACAATATGATTCACGTAACAATAACCAGATAACTCACCCAACATTTTCACAAATTCAACCATGTACTTGTTGCGTGGATGTATGATGCTTCCTCCGACTTCGTAGTCCCTTCCGGCCATTTTGAGCGACGCCAGCCTCCCACCTATCCTCTGCGACTCGTAAAGATCAATCTGCGCTCCATTTGATCCAAACAGTTCATGCAAAAAATAGGCTGCCGATGTGCCACCAATACCTCCACCAATTATAGCTGGAAAGAAATAAAAATGAATATCATCACGTGAGTGACCAAATTACATATGACAAAGGCAAACCACTACACAATCAGCCTGCCGTATCAGAAGTAGTGGTGTTGTAATAGTTGGACTACTCGCTTCTCACCATGGCGAATCAGGTTCAATTCCCGGCAGGGTCACCCACAGTTTAGAACGGGGGGAAATGTGGTGGTCACCACAGATGGCCGGTGAGTTTTCTCAGTATGCTCCCATTTCCACTGCCCCTTGTCCACAACTACTCCATCCTCATCTTGCTGTTTAAAAGCTGAACAAAATATCTCTCTCTCTCTCTCTCTCTCCTGCCATCACCTTGGACACATCACAGTCTCCATCACCATGACCTTACTTATGGTTCGTACCTGCCACAGGTTTGCCAACTCATCAGTACTGACTAAAATATGAAACACGTCTGAGACAGGAATAAAAAAAAATGTTTATAGAGTTGCAGAGTCAACATTAGATTTCACACCCACGGCCCAACATCTTGATGGACTTCTCTGCTTTCCAAAGCGTGAGAAAACCAAGCGCAGATGGTGCAAAACATTTATCCACTTTGCTTGCAATCCAGTACACAAAGCGGGCCAGATCCTGGAGATAGCAGTTGGCATTTTTAATGTTTTCATGGTTTTTCGGCATTACCTACGTGTAATGTTATTTTCCACATTTTTTTATCTCACAACTTTTCTGGCCTTGATAACCAGCCTGATTATTGTATTGTATAGGACATCTATCAAATCCAATAATATACCTAAGAAGAAATTAAATAAGCTATTTTTGTAAAACCTAAAAAAATAATAATATTATAAACTTTTTCCCCAATATTCAGAAACACCCCTGAAATTAACAGATTGAACTGTGGCATTATTTAAATTATTTCCAAGTTTTATTGGGATGGTGATGGTGATGGTGATTATGGTGATGGTGACAGTGATGGTGGTGATGATGGCAATGAGGATAATGATGTTGATGATAATGAATAATTTTACTAAATACAACAGCTGCTGTAAAATTAAAAATGTATGAAATGCCATATCTATGGTGCGGATAATAACTATACCGGTATCAATTTTTAGAGTCTTGAAACACTTTAGTACTTTTTTTAAATTACTGATCTGAAAACCAATTATCTGATGCATCTTTTATATTCCAGATGTTAATAAGTACGTATTTGTGAAATTTGCAGCTTGAGAATTAGTAATGGTGTCCCCCTGACCCCATATTTTGGCAATTTTTGCACATATGTCGTGGGTTATTTTATTTCTGGTATTTTCAACGATTTCTTTAAATTTTTCTGATTTGATATTAACTTCTTAAATTTTTGTTGTTGCAAGTTCAGCGATTTTTAATACTTTTCGGTGTGTTGTTTTTATAATTGGGATATTATAGGAGGTAATCTGAAGGAAAGCTTTTAGCTCACTCAGTGTGCAAAATTTGCTGCAGCTAGGCTTTACACATTGTAAATGCGCTTTCACAAAATACCATGTTTCATGGATGTGTAGAAAAAATCTTGAGTGTGTTAACCCTTCCTGTTTTCATAAATTGCCTTTTTCATCAGCCCTATAATGACTGACGCAAAAAAAAAAAAACAAAGTGAAAGGTAGCCTTCACTGTACCCGTTGGTGTGGAAAACTTCCGTCCCGGTACCTGCTGCATGCTGGGTAGTGCAGTATGTGGAGAGTGGAATGCTGCTGCGTTCACTAATGGTACATTCATAATTTGACTGTGCAAAGACTTGCGACTTACGAATGGAAGGTGCACAAGTGAGCATTTCGAATACGCAGTTGATACATGAACGCCTACGAGAACCAACTTTATTTTGGCCATTCCTTTTTTAATACTCAGTAGAGTTGGTGAATCTGTGTTACAAAACAGTGATGACTGCAAAATTTTCATATACCTTTCCCCTTCCTGCAGCCTGCAGTTTGCCTTGAATGGTAATTTGTACGACCCTAAGTGTAGCTACAGGGCAGAGAATTCTTGCAAAATCTGTACCAGTCTGCTTCCCGTAGCGCGAGTGATCGCGAACGCAGAGAGCACTACCAATTTACCTGCTTCATATGCTTTTTTCCAGCTTCTTACTTACTGAGTACTCATATCCAAATACAGTAAAAATTTATGAAGCAGGTAAATTGGTGACACTCACTGCGCTATCGCTTGCAATCCGGGACCAATGAACTGCACAGATTTTGCGTGAATTCACCATTCTGTGGCCATGTGTGGACACTGTTTGTAATTTTCATGTCTTGCGGAATTTCTTATGTCGTCCCTCCCCTCCACAACCCGATTTTTTAAGTCTCCAAACCCACAATTTCCCCGATCATAGTTCTCGGGACCGCAGTGGCTGAAAGATTAGACTGCTTCCCCCCCACCAAGGTGAACTGGGTTCAATCCCCGTGCTGGGTCACTCAAGTGTGAGTCGTGCTGCACGATGCCGCTGGTCGGCAGATTTACTTAGGCATCTCCAGTTTCCCATACCCTTACATTCTGGTGCTGCTCCATTCTCACCTCATTTCACCCTCATATGCTCTCAAGACCTCATTGTTAAGAGTTGCCATAATATATCAACTAACTATAATCTAACCTAGGATTAGTAGGGTTTTAAACTAACCTCGGATTAACATCCTACAATCCTAGGTTAGATTAAAACCCTATAATCCTAGGTTAGTTTAAAACTCTACAATCCTAGGTTAGTTTAAAAATGTAAAATAGTGATTCACTCATCGTGGGGTTAGGCTCTGTTAGGTTAGGTGGGCACATATTACGAAATTAGTCATAATGACCCTAGTATATTCGTGTTTTGCGTAATTAGTAGAGTGGAAATAAACCACTTTTCTGAGTTTTTCTTTTTACAGAAAAGCCTCTAAACTGGATAATTATTAAGTTTAGGGGCTTTTATGAAAAAAAACAATAGAAATTCAAAATTATGATATATTTCTACTCTACTAATGATGCAGAACACGAATATACTAGGGGCATTAACGTCCGACTAATTTCGTAATATGTGCCCACCTAACCTAACAGAACTTAACCCCACGATGGGTGAATCACTATTTTACATTTTTAAACTAACCTAGGATTGCTGGGTTTTAAACTAACCTAGGATTGCTGGGTTTTAAACTAACCTAGGATTGTTGGGTTTTAAACTAACCTAGGATGTTTGGGTTTTACACTAACCTAGGATGTTTGGGTTTTACACTAACCTAGGATGTTTGGGTTTTACACTAACCTAGGATGTACGCCCTCTTGAATATGAACAAGATAAGCTGTGCAGAACCCATTAATGCAACTTTTGTTGGCATAAAACGTTTCGTTCATAAACGTAAACAAAGTGTCAGAAAGTCATCTCACAAACTTGTTCAATTTTTTAAAATATGTTGTACTTATTTTAAAGCGATGCCCCTAGTATATTCGTGTTCTGCATCATTAGTACAGTCGAAACATACCACTTTCTGGAGTTTTTTTATTATTATTTCCAGAAAAGCCCCTAAATTGCAAAATTACCACGGAAACAAACTGGCTATACTGTTCATTTCTCAATTTTGTTCAAATTTTTCAAATATGTTGTACTTATTTTAAAGCTACGCCCCTAGTATATTCGTGTTCTACGTGATTAGTAGAGTAGAAATATATAATAATTTTGAATTATTATTGTGTTTTTCAGAAAAGCCCCTAAACTTAATAATTACCCCAGTTTTTATTACATTTAACTTCATTTTATTCTCCACCATGATGAAAAACAGCAAAATCAGCAAATACTGTGTAAGAGTTTATCAGCTATGTATATCTCCACGATTGCGCTACCACACATGGCACAAAATATCGCGCGACCTATACAAGGTTAAATATCAATGGAACTACGGAAAATTTAACAAACCGTTTCTGCGAATCTGACAAATATCTGTACGAAGACAATCCCCAACCTACGACATAACCATTGCCGGTATATTTTACATTCAAAATTAAAAGATCAACTTATTTCACTTACCAATTTTTGGTATTTCCTTTCCGCAAAGCACTTCCTTGAATTGCATTTGAACTAACACACAAATTAACAATACTACCTTGAACGAAAAGAACATTTTCTTAAAATTTAAAATCTTTGTGATTTGTGCGCTTTTCAGATCAGGTAACAAGGTAGCTCTTTGAATGCCTCTGATTTAAAAGCGTGAAGCCATAAAAGATCCTCTTAAATTAATTTATTTCGAAACATTAATAATTAAGGCACAGGTGGGAAAATGGAGATGTGGTAACCATATAGTAAAAAAAATAACACAATTTTTGTATTCTTGCAGTTTGATGCAAATAAAATCTTCTCATATGAATAAAACAAAATCCGTGTGAGAAAATGTGCATTGTGGGAAAAATGGAGCTAGTTGTTCGGGGAGCCAAGTTTGAACCAAATGAGAGAATAATTTAGTAATAATTACGACAATGCAAGTGTATAGTGTTGTATATCCTATGTCACATTCAGTTCGAACCTAAGGACCTATTCACAATGCGCAGTCGGCAGTCGGCAGTCGGCAGTCGAATGCAATTCACAATGTGCAGTCCATGATTTTGAAGTATTGTTTGTAAACATTGCTAGTTTAGTTTTGGAATAAAGAAACACTGGGTAAACGATCTTCTAGACCCATAATATCCATACACCAAACCCAACTGGATAGTAACAACTGAATTTTAAGCTAAATTTTGTAAATTACCAAACATAATGTTAATAAATATTTTAGGGTTATGTACCGGTACTTAACACAACTTGAGACTATCTGTTTGTACAGGTAAATAATGGACAATAATGGTATATCTGTGTTGGCATCTGATGTATCAGNAATGGTATATCTGTGTTGGCATCTGATGTATCAGTACTTTCGCTGATTTATCACCTTTCATTATTACGTTTAATATCTACTAAAGTCAACACACACACTATCAAAATACAAATAATAATAAAGAGTCCTGCAAAAAATATTTGTTTACATCATGTGATCGCGAGCACGGCATCTGATTGGTTGGAAATTTTCGGCAGTCGGCAGTCGAGCAGTCGAAGATAAAGATGAACCAACTCCGACTGCCCGACTGCCGACTGCACGTTGTGAATATGTGTATTTTAACTATAGTCGGTTCATGACTGGAAGAGACTTTCTTGAAGCCCTGCTAAATATCTACTTTCAAGCCCATTTCGTATCCTTCTGCCAAAGGGTAAACAAACATTGCCATGTGGCAGTCACATGGCAATGTTTACATGCAATGTTTACATTCTACTGTGCGTGTGTACATGTGTTCGTACATGCACGTACCCATCATAAAAGTAATGTATATATTATTAGTGGATAGTCCACAACCGTAAAGTTTTTAATCTTGAGAATTTCACACTTTTCTTATACACTACGTTCGCTTTTTGTAAAGTAAATATAAACCCAAAATGTGAGGATTAAAAATTAGATGTTTTGTGTGTGTGTGTGTGTGTGTGTGTGGTGTCTCTCTCTCTCTCTCTCTCTCTCTCTCTCTCGATTTTGACTGGGGGATTGGGTGGGGGAGAAAAACTTTCACTTTGATTACATATTATGGACACAATACTTGGCAATGAAATGTGTCAACATTCAAGGAGTCCATCCAACAACATTAACATGGCAAGCCAATCTCTCATAAGCCCCCCGATGGCCGTGCCGTAGAGAATTTGTGCGATTCTTGTTTAACCTAATATTTCATCTATCGGTTTTTTTATACTAATATCAGCTCTTTATTATTTGAATTTTCATAACGTATGACTTTAATTTGTGCTAACCTTCTCGTACAGATTCCTTTTGCTTTTGAAATCTGTATAAGAGATTACTCATAATGCGTTCTAACATGTTTAATATTTTTCAAATTTATTTCAGGTTTGCTTAAAATTTTATTTACTGTATTTTACGTTGTATGTTGCGGTAGTTTTTGTGTGCAGTCATGAGTTCTAGCAAGGTGAATAAAATATAAGTCACCAACGCCAACAGTGCATCATTAATCTCACCGAATCGTTGTATTCCCTAATTAGGCGAGGGGAAATGAAACACTCCAACGTCGCGGAAAGAGTGGCAGAAATGTTGAAACTCTCCAGATCTACAGTGCTAAGATATGTTAAAATATCTGTAGTATTAACCATTGCGTTTGCAAGTTGTGTGTGCTAAGATCTATTACGTTGACCCACGAAATGTGTATACAAGAACATAAAGAAAATTTGTTAATAACTTGATAACGTCGTCGAATGTTGTCTACGTGTATTTTTAACATTTTATTTTGGTAATTATTAATTTATAGAGTTTCCTGTAAAAATAAAAATAATTCATTGAAAATCTTATATTTCCACTCTGCTAATGATGCAGAACACGAATATACGAGAGGCATTAACGTCCAACTAATTTCGTAATATGTACCCACCTAACCTAACAGAACCTAACCCCACGGTGAGTGAATCACTATTTTATATTTTTTAACTAACCTAGGATTGTAGGGTTATATAGTAACCAATACCTGCCACCTATTAAACTAACCTAAACTAACACACGGCAGAGCATTTCACATTGTCACACATCATTTGTAAACAAACCCTTGTATGTTTTTGGTATCAGTAACTGTAGTTGACCCAGTAACTGAATTATGGTCCTTTTTAAATTATGCAAATTAGGTTGGCTATGTAGCACTGAAAGTGAAAAATATGACACTGATAATTTACAATAACTAAAAGACAATGGCTGTAGAACAGTGGTGTTGGGGAAATGCATTAATACACAATTGTTTTCTTAAAAGATTATGACTGCGATTTCATCGATTACGATGTCCTCTCATGTTTAGTGAAGTGATACAGATATGTTTTCTCTCATGTTTAGTGACGTGATACAGATATGTAATCTATTTAGTGATGTATAACAATGGCAATTAATGCCGCAATGTAACTTATAAATACAAAACAAGCTCCTCCTTCAGAATCTTAAAATGGACCATCTCTCCATAACCTATATAAAATTAATTGACTATAACAAACACACTATAGAGGCAATTTTCCTTACCATTGTCAGTTGTCTTTATAATAAATTTCCACTGTATATATTGGGTTGTTTATGAAGAATCCTTCGCAAGGGTACACAAATCCAACACAAAGTTGTTTTTATTTTTAATTACATATTGTAATACCACCTTTTGGTTAGGTGATTAATACACTCACATTTGAGTCTATATAACCCTACAATCCTAGGTTAGTGTAAAACCCAACAATCCTAGGTTAGTTTAAAAATGTAAAATAGTGATTCACCCATCGTGGGGATAGGTTCTGTTAGGTTAGGTGGGCACATGTTACGAAATTAGTCGGACGTTAATGCCCGTCGTATATTCGTGTTCTGCATCATTAGTGGAGTGGAAATATACCATTTTCCGTGAAATTATTGTTATTTTTTTTACAGAAAAGCCCCCTAAACTTAATAATTACCCAAATAAAACGTTAAAAAGACACGTAGACAACGTTCGACGATGTTATCAAGTTATTAACAAATTTTCTTTATGTTCTTGTAAACACATTTCGTAGGCCAACATAATTGACCTTAGCACACACAACTTACAAACGCAATGGTTAATACTACATATATTTTAACATACCTTAGAGCTGTGGATCTGAAGCGTTTCAACATTTCTGCCGCTCTTTCCGCGACGTTGCAGGGTTTCATTTCCCCTCGCCTAATTAGGGAATACAACGATTCGGTGAGGTTAATGATGTCCTGTTGGCGTTGGTGACTTATCTTTTATTCACCTTGCTAGAACTCATGACTGCACACAAAAACTACCGCAACATATAACGTAAAATACAATAAATAAAATTTTAAGCAAACCTGAAATAAATTTAAAAAATATTAAACACGTGAGAACGCACTACGAGTAATCTCTTATACAGGTATCAGAAACGAAAGAAATCGGCACAACGAGAAATAATAAAGAGAGGATATTAGTAAAAAAGAATTTAAAAAACCAGTAAATGAATTGTTGTAGGTTAAACAAGATAATCGCACCAATTCTCTGGCACGTGTGTCGACCACATCTTGCCAACAACACACGGAACGAAGGTTTGTAAACAAATGGCCGCTCTACTTTCACCTTGAGCGTGATCTTGTGAGTATGCAAGAAACATTGAAATCAAAGTACGTTAGCATCACGTCATTAATAATTGGCATAATAAGATACAAGTCTTTTCGAAACCCATTTGTAAGCGATAAATTAACAATTACGTTAAAACTTTAGAACTATTTCCTCTCTTTGTGCTGGCAACCTAACGGCATAACTGTATCCGCGCTCGCCGCTGTTTGTAATGTTATATGCATGTAGCTAACGGCTAGGGTGTTTTTTCAAAGGTTGATTTTCAAAAGTTTCTTCCAGTCGTGAACCGACTGTAAGCAACTCATCTCTGACCGCCAACTGCCGACTGCCGACTGCACATTGTGAAAAGGCCCTTACTCACCGACGCACAACGCTGGACCACCCCTGGTGCTCGCTGCATGCAAAGTGTGTGCGGCAAGAACACGGTAGACACCCCCGAAGATAACATATTATCAGTGCAAACACGAGGTCGGCATTTTAATAATTACTCAGTAGGTTTCACAAAGAGTGCCCGGGAGTGATTATCATAGGTAAAGCCAGTACAGTGAGTGTCGTGCCAGAAAATTGTCCTTCCACCAAATTCAGTGTAATACAAATAGCTACAGTCGGTTCACGACTGGAAGAGACTTTCTTGAAGCCCTGATAAAGATTTACTTTCAAGCCCATTTCGTATCCTTCCGCGAAAAGTAAACAAACATTGCCATGTTACTGCCATGTGGCAGTTACATGGCAATGTTTACATGCAATGTTTACCTTCCACTGTGTGTAGATGTGTTCGTACATGCACGTACCCATTACAAAAGTCATGTAATGTATATATTATTAATGAATATTCCACAAGCGTAAAGTTTTTAATCTTAAGAATTTCACACAAAAGAATATGCGATGCCAGCGAAAAAAAACATTTCATTTTATAAACCCAAAATGCGAGTATTTTGATGAATCGATAGTTGTTGTCTAATTACAATCGATTGTTAGTGATTTTCGATAAATTCCAGTACATCGAAGGCAAGATCATCTGTATTGATCGAAATTGCTACAGGCTTTAAAATGGCGTGGTGGTTGAGTCGGATATTTCGCGCAATTGTAAAACGTTATTTAAAAATGGTTGTGACGGTTTTCGACAGGACGGCAGAGTTTGCGAGTGAAGTATTCTACGTCTTCAACAATGTGAAAACAATTCTTATGTGCAAATACTGCAACGTTAGAATAAAGTGGCAAAGGAACGACACGTGCACGAAACACATAAAACAAAAGAAATTAGAACTGAAAGTGAGCACAAATTACAATCATACGATATTAAAAACCAAATAATAAAGAGCCGATATTAGTAAAACAAGACAAATAAATGAATTATTATAGGTTAAACGAGATAATCGCACAAATTTTCTGGCATGTGTGTCAACAACACAAGGCTACGGAGGTTAGTAAACAAATGGCCGCGTTACTTTAACCTTGAGCGTGATCATGTGACTATGCAAGAAACGATGAAATCTAAATATGTTAGCATCACGTTATTAATAATTGGCATAATAAGATACAATTATCTTCGACATCCATTTGTAAGCGATAAATTAACAATTACGTGAAAACTTTGGAAGTATTTCCTCTCTTTGTGCTGGCAACCTAACAGCATAACTGTATCCGCGCTCGCCGCTGTTTGTAATGTTATATGCATGTCGCTAATGGCTAGGGTGTTTTTTTTCAAAGGTTGATTTTCAAAAGTTTCTTCCAGTCGTGAACCGACTGTAAGCATAGACATTGTTTCAATTCGTTTTTGCCAATAGACAGGACTGATGTTGGCATTTTAAAATTTTCTTAAGCATTGTTGTTGAATGCATGAACTTAAACAAATTGTTAGGTCACTGCAGGGTTTTTGATTGGGGCCGATGATTCATTAACCTTAATTAATAGGGGGAAAGTTCATATAATAATGAAGTATTTTTGTCTCCTCGACTGGAATAAATGGATTATACTCCTACCCCTGCTGAGTGCTGATTAATAAATATTCTCCTTATTCAGAATCCTGGAATAAAAATTTATTAAATTTGGCTTATTATAATTTACAGGTCAACCATGGTGAGGCCCAGAGATGTTCCACGGAAAATTGGAAAGTCCGATGAAAAGCAAATGGCAGCAGCGGTTAATTTAGTTCTTAATGAACATCATTCTATAAGAGAAGCCGCTAGAGCAACAAATGTACCTCTTAAAACCCGGCATCAATATGTTAAGAAGCAGAAATCAGAACCGGAAACGAGCATCAAAATGCAGCCAAATTATGCAGTTCGTAAAGTATTCATGGAAGAACAGGAACGTGATCTTAGTGAATATATCGACACATGCAGCAAAATGTGTTGCAGATTGTCGACAACCTCCCTACGACGACTAGCGTTTGCAATGACAGAGATAAATAAAATAGACACACCACCATCTGGGAAAACTAACAAATGCGCTGGATTAGAATGGATGAGAGGTTTCTTACATCGAAACTTGGAACTAAATATTAGACAACTGGAGGGATGCAGCTTATCACGATTAACGTCATTCAATGCGCATAATGTAAACATGTTTTATGACAATCTATCCAGTATTTTCAACCGCCTTCCTCAGGTAGCTGTTGCTGTTCGGATTTTTAACTTAGATGAAACAGGCACAACCACAGTTCAAAAGCCTAAGAAGATTATCGCTAGGAAAGGTGTTTAACAAATCAATCAGTGTACAAGTGGTAACTACATCATGTAGTTTGAACTACAAAACCCAGAGCGTACTACACATTAAACCTGCTCAGTTGATGGTCCGATCATGTGGGCGACATCAGGACAAGCCGATGGCTCGGATCCCAATTGACTGGCACATGTGCTCCAATGCAATGCACCATCAGAGTATAGAACAAATAAAGGCAACCCCAGGATTCGTAGCGCCACTGATCAAGGCAAGCGCGAGGAGCTGGCATCATTATGCGATACCAAAGTGTAGCATGTGCCAGTGTCTTCCAAAAGAAGAATCTAAATCATTTTTCATTTAGCCCCAGTGTGTACTTCAAGCACACAGTGTTTTTGAGCATGATTAAAATCACATCAACAGTGTACTGCAATGACTCCTAATTTTTCACAGGCCTCACCCGTTCTAACCTAAGTTTATATCGCTAGGTCATCACATGACCAGGAGAATTTTTTTATAATAAACTGTCATTTGTTTAATGTTAATTTATGTGCATTTTTTGGGTCATATGTGTAACTAGCCTATGTTTATGGGCTGGGGCAGACATTCAGTTAGCAATGAAACACCATAAAATTAACGATACTAAATTGTGTCGTCATGCATTTTCATTACAATTTTGTTAATTAAGAGTTATGCATCTTTTATTAGGGAACATGTATCACTTAATTTAGTTACTGGAGTTTTCCCCTCTAACAGTTATGTAATTCAAGGGCCATAAAACTTATTCTGCATAAACTGTTCATAAATTTTTCGTACTTCTGGCATTTTATTGGCCTAGTATAGATGGAAAGACCTCGATAACTGGCAGGCATTTAGTTTGGAGCTGGCATATGTCGGAGCAGGCGGTGCGTGGTCAGCACCTCTTCAGCACTTCATCAACTTTTGTGTAGACAATAGATTTTCTCTTTTTTCAAAGTATCATGTAACTAATTAACTTCATTGAGCCTGGGAGGAGTGCCTCTCCACCTCTCGCAGTCTCGTTTATGTCCCAGGAATTTAACTTCCTCATAAATAGTTCAGAGCACTTGCTCGTTTTTCCCGTGCTAACCACCGACTGGTTTTTGTGGGCCAGACCCATTTCGCACTACAAGAGCTACATGGTTTTGTACAAGTGACCATTAAGGTAAAATAAAACCACATTATATCACATTTTTGCCTTTGAATTCAGGTCAATCTGCTTAATGGCACATCGGGAGCTGGACCCACCAACCAGCAAATCCAGGTTTTTAATGTTTATTTTCTCAGTGTTAATTACTAAAGTGTCCATTAAATCATTGTGTAGGTGGCATATGGAGTCGCCTCACAGCTCCACATTTAGTTCAATGGCAATATCAACATAACTTACACCTCGCAGTGGACATTCGCGCCGGTATTGGGCTGACTGCGAACTGGCCACAGCTAGTATCCAAATGGT
This sequence comes from Clitarchus hookeri, assembly GCA_002778355.1. Taxonomy (NCBI): domain Eukaryota; kingdom Metazoa; phylum Arthropoda; class Insecta; order Phasmatodea; family Phasmatidae; genus Clitarchus; species Clitarchus hookeri. The sequence goes on from NQII01004048.1 coordinate 51,963, forward strand.
ACGCAACAAATACTTTAGAACAAGGGGAATCTGGGCCACCTGTGTGGTCGACCAGGACCCACTGCATCATCAGAGCAACTTGTAAAGTGTCTGCAAAAGTCTCTGAACCGGTGAGTGCTATCCCACCATAAACATGAATGATCGCAGATAGCATGTCAGCATGCAGCGAGCTTGCCGTTTGACTCGAATTTGCCTTTCCAAGGAAACTTGTCATATCATGTGTGATTCAAACATTATTCAAGTAAAATTTCTCATTAATGGCACGTACTCGCTAATCGCAAGCATGTATATGGCTTGAATTATGTTTGTAGGTTGTCAAGGCAAGCTTTTAGTAAGTGAAGCGTGCATTTCCAAAACGTTGTAAATGCCAAAAATGAAATATTGTAGGAAGGAAGAAAAACACATTTCCATGGTAACATGTTTATTGATGAAGAATAAACATTTACATTTTATTGCTTGTAATGTTTAAAACATGTCTGTTGTTTTTAAAATAGCTATTTTAATTAGCTTTAGTAAAAAAAATCAAAATTAAAACGTTAATGCAATTCCAATACGTTGTAAATGCTATGCAAGTCTCTAAAAGGCACTCTTGGGAAAGTTCATTGCCCGTCGTCATTTTCTTGAACTAGGTCAAGTTGGGTTTCTTCTAGCATATCTTGAAAGTAAGTTTTTACTTCAGGTTGTAGATAAGGCAACATTTTTCTTATGTCCGCTTTTTTCTTCTCTGGTACACCAAATCGCGTTCGGTTTCGAGGCAAATCAATGTTTTTAAAATCTCTTATAGTTACACCTTTGTTCAAGATGTTTATAGCTGTACCCCATTCCGTCAATTCACCAAACGTTGTGGCCACATTTACTGTACCAAAATCTGCGGCTGTTAGTCGAAGCTTGGTTGAAGATGAGATTCCCAGCTTCTTAGTGTTAAGAAATTTCTGGGCTACAACTTTAAAATCAAAGAACTCTTCTTCAATCATACAAGAAAAAGGGTTTTTGTGTGCTGCACTTGATATTACTACGGCAATATCTTTCAAAGTGAAAGCCTTGCAAACTTTTTTCCTTTTTTCAACCAATGCGAAATCTCTATCACAGCTAAGAAAAGTATGTCCTTTCACAGGAAATTTGTGGACGATTTCATCAAAGTAATCATTAGCTATTAAGACCAGGTACATCGTCAACATAAACTGATTTTTATTTTGGCCTCCACAGTTATCAGACCAGCAGATAAGTTTCTTTTTCGCCCTTAGGTAANCAACATAAACTGATTTTTATTTTGGCCTCCACAGTTATCAGACCAGCAGATAAGTTTCTTTTTCGCCCTTAGGTACGTCGCTGTCAGATATTCATAAATACAAGAAGAAATTTCTTGTGACCCTCTTCCACCAAAGTTTTCTGACCATATGCACATGCAACCATTTCCAGTGACGCTATCGTGTATACCCAAGCTACAGCAGGCAACTTGTTGCGAGTAGTACATTTCCGAGTGAGTAAGTTGCGGTATGTACATCTGTTGTTGCATGTCAAACGTTATGACGTATGCATCAGACGTTTTAGCATTGGTGTCATCGGCACTCATTGCCTTAAAAGCAGCTTCAGCTTTACGATGGTGTAACTCTTGATCAACTTTAACTGATGTGTCTCCAGCTTTAATTTGTACTGCATAAGCATCACAAGTTGAGCAAGTGTCAACTTTTGGTGATTGAAAAGATAGATTAAATTTAGACAAAAATATTTCATGGTACCACTGTCTGCTGACTGGGGGCTTACCTACATTATTAGGAGCATATTTTGCCAAAAACTCTTTATACATCCTTGTGACATTTAGGTCGGGTGACAAAAACAATTTGTTAGGGTTCTTTTTACGACCGTAATGACTCTCGTAAGTTGGGAAGCTCTTGATGTGCTCGACAATCCTTTCATTCCATTTTTCATTCTCTGCATTTTTCCTAACGCCTCCTCTCTTATCTTGGCCCACCATGTCACCCTTGAGAATTTTTTCTCCGGCCAATTGAACCCGTCTAGGTGTTACTCCAAAGGTGTTACAAAAAGTTTTAAGACATACTCTTACCTCAGAACCTCCACGAAGAAGCAACAAATAGGAAAAAGAGTGCTGCCTACGGCTTTCGCTGGGATGGTCATATTTTCCATATCTCCGCCGTTTTATCAGTTGGGGATGTATAAGTCTTAGCAAGTAGCTTTGTTGTTTACTGTAGTCACTTAAGCTCCAAAATTCTTCAAACAGTTGGTTTCTATACTCCAATCTTACCGCTTTGCATGCAAATGCGCATTTGCATGTTGGCTGAAACCAAACAAAAACATTAGTTTTGTGTTATAAATTGCATTAAAAAAGTGTGGGTATGTGTATGTGGCGTATGTTTGTATGTCATACTGAGGAACAGATTTATAGATTTATCTGATATTCAAAGACGTGAATTAATTGCTTAATACGAAGTTGATCTCTTTATTTTATTAGATATGCCTATACAAATTACAATGCAGTCTAAATTATTGTGCAAACTTAGCCTCAACTTACCTCAGAAGAAAGAGTTTTACTAGGATTTGTTTTCCCTGTTTTTGGTGATTTGTACTCCTCGCCAGAATTTCTTGATCTCTTTGTCTTGTTTTTACTCCAGTTATCTGGACATTTCTTCTTTTTCTTAGGCTTCGAAACTGTTGCAGTGTTATTCGAACTCATTTTACTATTATAATAATGATAAAAGTAAACAATATCTGCAAATAAGTCACCAAAAGTTCAACATAACCTCTAACTGTATGACCGAATCACACTGACACAATGAAGGAAGGCGTAGCACATAGTTGCACCATGGTCGTTACAACGTTTTGACTTGCACTCCTACTTGTAGTTCAGTTTTCCCCCACTAGTGGCAGCACTATCCAAACAAGCTGCATTGCTATCGAAAGATATGGCATTTACAACGTGATTTTGTATGAAAACTGATATTTCACACTTTTGGCATTTACAACGTTTTGGAAATGCACGCTTCAAGTATAAATAATTAAGCTTGCTAGAAGCTTGACATGTGAAACTAGTTAGCTTGATTCATGCTTGATTCAAACATGTTGGCTTGCATAGCAAGCTTTATTCAAGCTTGCATGCTTATCATGACGAGTTTGATTCAAGTTTGACACAATCTGATTATACTATTGGGGATGTATTGTGCACACACATCTCCACCATCCTTCCCAACCTCGCCAACATGAACGAACCAGCCACCCAGAGAACAATACCTCCCATCCTTGCCTGGTAATACCAGGTTGCGTCCTCCAGCTACACTTTGTGACATAATATCCAGTGTCACCCCTCAGCACTTCACCGGTCATTCGCCAAGTCCCTTCGCCAGTCAGCGACACAATTGTGATGGCGACAATATAGCCAGAAGAGTGATTTTACAATTTATCTATTATCGAAAGGAGCGACACTATCAGCAAGATAACATACACTGAGGTGACAAAAGTCATGGAATAGCAATATGCAAATATACAGATGGCAGTAGTATCGCGTACAAAATGTATAAGTGGGCAGTGCATTGGTTGGGCTTTCATTTGTAGTCAAGTGATTCATGTGAAAAGGTTTCTGACGTGATTATGGCCGCATTACGGGAATTAACAGACTTTGAATGCGGAATGGTAGTTGGAGCTAGACGCATGGGACATTCCATTTCGGAAATGGTTAGGGAATTCAACATTCCGAGATCCACAGTGTCAAGAGTGTGCCGAGAATACCCAATTTCAAACATAACCTCCCACCATGGACAACGCAGTAGCCGACCGCCTGCACTTAATGACCGAGACCAACGACGTGTGCCCAGAATGGTCAGTGTTAACAGACAAGCAACACTGCGTGAAATAACCTAAGGAATCAATGTGGGACATACGACGGACGTGTCCATTAGGACAGTGCGGCGATCTTTGGATATACTGGGCTATGGCAGCAGAAGACCGACTCGAGTGCCTTTACTAACAGCACGACATCGCCTACAGCGCCTCTCTTGGGCTCGTGACCATATCGGTTGGACCCTAGACGACTGGAAAACCGTGGCTTGGTCAGATGAGTCCCGTTTTCAGTTGGTAAGAGCTGACGGTAGGGTTCGAGTGTGGCACAGACCCCACGAATCCATGGACCCAAGTTGTCAACAAGGAACTGTGCAAGCTGGTGGTGGCTCCATGATGGTGTGGGCTGTTTTTACATGGAATGGGCTGGGTCCTCTGGTCCAACTGAACCGATCATTGACTGGAAAGGGTTAGGTTCAGCTACTTGGAGACCACTTGTAGCAATTCATGGACTTAATGTACCCAAACAACGATGTAATTTTTATGGATGACAATGCACCATGTCACCGGGCCACAACTGTTGAGATTGGTTTGAAGAACATTCTGAACAATTCCAGCGAATGATTTGGCCACCAAGATCGCCTGACATGAATCCCATCGAACATTTATGGGACATAATCGAGTGAGAAGTCAGTTCGTGCACAAACTCCTGCACCAGCAACACTTTCGCAATTATGGACGTCTATAGAGGCAGCATGGCTCAATATTTCTGCTGGGGACTTCCAACGACTTGTTGAGTCTATGCCACGTCGAGTTGCTGTACTTCGCCGGGCAAAAGGATGTCCTACACGATATTAGGAGGTTCCCATGACTTTTGTTACCTCAGTGTAATCATACTTTCAAGCAGATGTATAATTTGATCTTTATGTTGTTACCATGCCGGCCTTTCGGGCAGTAACAGGAAGCTCAATCAATGTATCAAGCTCCATGATCCGAAACGACTTTCGTACGCCTCTGTTCTGACAGTACCAATTACGAACCAGGTCACAATCGAGTCTCTGCCAGACTCAAGCCACCTCAGCAGTTCTGGCCCATCATGAGCGACTTCGAGAAGAATATATAGTCTCAGAAGAGTGCGAAAGTGATGCCAGTGTACATTTGCATGGGAAATCGTGTTTCGCGAAAGACATCCAAACAAGGACATGAGTGATAGATACCAGAAATTCTTTGTATAATCAATTCACGCTTACTTCACACTTTTCTGAAGCCCTGCTTAAGTTCTACTTCCAGGATATTCCTCCGCCTCATGCAAACTAAGTCTAGAAAATTACACCAAAGGGCAATGCACCGGCTTCTTGCGCATTCAGTTGTAATGATATTTTGCATGTGAACTATTTCGTACTAGGTGCTACCAACACACGTGTTTTCTCACTGTTTTTACTCATATTTATAATAAATGAAATATTATAATTTATAAATAAAATTTAAGTAAAAGTTTAATTTAACGAAAAATTAGAGTTTTATGTTAATGTTAACAGAGGTATAAAACGCTTATGATACATGTTTAGAAAATACCTAAACACATCATACACGGGGTGATTTTTCAAAGGTTTGATTAAAAAGGTGTGAAGACACCACGAATAGACTATACTGCAAATCACTAACGTAGATTTCACGAGGTTCCAGTATACCGAAGTAGCGAATTTTTGGGTTATGTGGGGCATGCTTATAATGTTAGAAATACAATTACCAGAATTAAACATGCGCACAACTCAAGAGCAGCACTTGAACACACCAGTGACGTCACTGCTTATATAGCAGTCAAGTATTTTCCCGGTCGGTTGTAATTTGTATTGATTAGTTAGTAGTAAAATGAAAGAGATGAACAGACAGAAAGTTTCGATTGATGTACAACAGTTTCACTAAGGAGTGTAACACAAAGCTGGCAGAACATTATAATGTTCAATAAATCGAACAGCTCTTACAGTGTGCATAAACAATAGGGAACAAATTTGCCTATTTTGTTTAAAGGTTTTTGCTTAATTTTTGGAATTGTGTTTATCATGTGGAGAGACATATTTTCTTCAAGTGCCACACACTGCATGACGAAGCACCTCCACCTTTACATGCAGAGCCACATTGAATCAGTTTATTGTAGGCTAGGGCGATGGGTGGACGTGCAACTCATGTTGGAGTTTCATAATTCTGATTTATTTAATATGTAGCATCTGAGCTTGCTTGTCTTTGCCAGAACTATTGCTTTTCACTCCTCGATGCATCTCACTACTATCCCTGTGAACCATTTGTGTTCCAGGAAATATTTTCACCTGTACAGCACTCTGCCAACTATGGGAGGGTTATGTCCCCATATTTTTGTGTAGCTGCATGACAATCCTTCTTTTCCTACTTGATCTCCGAGCCGCACCTTTAATTTATATTTAACACATTGTGTAGTTGTAATTGCATCGTATTTTTGAGCACCCTCGATATTTTTACAAGTCGACGCCCCTGCACTAAATATTCACCAATTGCTCATAGATTTTCCCAGAACCAGTATGTTAAAACTGTTCCATCTTGGCTGGGTGTAAAACACTTCTTGATGTGTAAAATAAGTTTTCAAACCAGAAAGAAATATCCATAAATTAATCAGTGAGATACAAGTTATTTTAAACCTGCTCAACAGAGTTCCAGGAGATATAAACAACAGTTTAAGTAGTGAAACAAGGGACCAATATTAAAATTAGTGAGAATTTCACTGCTTCACATTTACAATACTGGGAGATTGAATAACTTGGGTAGTCGTTGCTCGAACTTTCTGGTCGTCACCTCCCTTCCCTCTCAGCGTGACTCGTGGGGCGAAGAACATTCTGGACCGGGTCGGTTCAGCTATATCGTCGCGGGGTACCTCTGAGTCAGGCACCTGGTACGGCCTTGAGCGCCAGGTATGGGTGTCACAGGAACGGGTGGCGATGCAGTGACCAGCGAGTGTAGTCGGCGAGCTTTGTGAGAGTAGAGAGTGTGAATAAGAGAACGACCGGTTGGACTGAGGGAAAGCATGAGACTGGACGCGTGAGTGACAGACATTTTGAATGATTTTGATTGTATGGCAGTGGACATTTGGATCGCATATGTGTAAATAATAAGTGAAGATTAAGTGACTGTATAGTATATCTGTGGTTTCCTCACACTTTTTGAACCAAATTTGAAAAATCATCTCCATGTGTGAAGTATTTGGTTGCTTGCTTAATAAATCGTGCATCACGAGATTTTTATACTTTGTTAAATATAAGTATCTTATTTTTGGTTGAATTGAAGTTTTACTTGTATTTGTTATATAAATTATAATGTTCCATGTATAATTGATATTCATAAAATCGGGGAGAACATGGGTGTGTTGTTAATGCCTAGTAGGAATAAGTTCTCGTGGAAAATGATACTGAACTGAGTGCACACGAATGCGGTGCGTATCCCTTTGGTGTGATTTATAGACTTGGTTATAAGCTTTGTTTGCACGAGGCGGAGGAATAGCCTGAAAGTAGAACTTAAGCAGGGCTTCAGAAATGTTTGAAATAACCGTGAAAGGAATGATAAGGACAGTGATAAGGACATTAATAATTATAATAGAGATTGGCTTTAAATATTGCCCTCACTGATAGGGTATTAAGTGGAATATTAGAGATAGGCAGTGAATTTTTATATCACTGTAAATAAATTAAGAAATTCAAATTAGTTATTTTGATTTTATCAATACCTCCATCCCTCTCAAACTCGTATATACCCCTGGTGACTCGTAACCGTATGCTCATTTACTCTTTGTTTATATAGGCAAGCAAACACGCAGATATACACCAGCGTTTTCCAGATCCCAGATACAGCATATCTGGTGTTACTACAGCATAACTTTTCAAAGACGAGTCATTCTTAACTCCAGCGTGTACACAGCTACGATTCTGTACAAAAATTGCATAGAGCTAACACACAGTTAACATAATGAGTCCCGTCTTAACTTCAATTTCAATAGGCCTTCAACACCAGCGAACTTATTCGGCAGTTGGGAAAGATGTCTTGATGCAAATGTGACGATGGCAGTATTGTTGATTCTGTCATCGTGCTGATGCCTAGGTGAGAGAATAATGACGGACAGGAAAGAAATTAATATACACTAGAAATCAAATTTAACTTGGGTATATTTATCTTATAATACACAACATTTCAATTAATAGTGTCTGTAAGGTACATTTAACAAAATTATTTACACAAAATAAATCTTATTCTGTACACATTTTTAAAAATAACCTCATATTGGCTTAAACTTTTATTGCCGAAGCTACGAAAATTTGTACGTGGATGAGGCACCTTAGATTGTGACGCATTTCTGTTTCTGATGTCAATTCAGCTCCTTTAGCACCACATCTTCATTAACGACAAGGACACTTAGACAAAATATTTATTTACAGGTACATGAATTATTTTCAAATAACTTTTTACAATACAGTTTTATGACAGGAGAATAACTTCGTGGGTTTGCCGCAGGTTGCGCTGCAGTCACAGCAAGAACAAGCCGTGGAAAGCGGAACACATAACCACATACTTCCCCATGGCGCTTGCTACACGACATGACATACGGTTTGCAAATGGCTGCCCACTAAAGCTAGACGCGCAACCATTGGTCGCACCCGCCAGTCGTCCTTCCGTCCGGCGGTCACGTCATCGTCAACCAATCGTATGGCGACTTTTTTTCTATCCGTCTAATATTTACCAAACGGACGGATGGATTAGCCACCGCCTTCTGACAACATTCCTTAGACGTGAATACGCACTTTGAAATAAAATACAAGGCGGTGGCTCTGTGTTTACTTACCTTTGGTGGTAAATTCAGTAATTTATAATGTAAAAAAGTCATCAGTATAAATTCTTATAACTTGAAATTTTTTTTTTCCCAAAATATTTTTTTCTTGGAAATGTATTTCAAACCTAAATATATCTCTAACTAAAGAACGATCACGATGTTAAGTTGTCACACTGAAATTTTACCGTTCAGAAGGAATGACGGTCGCAACGGATTGTTGTGAATCGCTTTCAGCTGACGGACGAACACATAGACGAATGACTGACTGACAGATGCGGCGGACTATTATGAGCCCACCTTAACAGCAAGCGGACAAGGAAGATGGCGATTTTTCTATATTCATAGGCGATGTTTCATGTAGTCCAAACACAAGCAGGCATTTCTCAACTACGCTAGTCAGTGGTACACACACGAAACCGTAAATCGGAATGGTGCCTATGCCTGCAGTGGACCCTCCCAAATCCCGTTCCTTTGGAAACAAAAAAAGCCTTCGGTACCGCATGTACGGTTACTGACCACGCGAGATATCATTTCGGAAATGATTGTTTGATAATTACGCCACTAAGATTACATGGCAGAATGGAAACTAATAAACAATACAACGGAAAAAACATCGCACTTAACGAGCGTCTGCTCCTACGAGTTTTACAGCAGCTGCTTCAGTGCAGGCAACGGAACACAGCCACAAATCAGTTAGATTTCCTTAAAGTGTAAACAAAGAACGTTCAGGTTCGCCAACTTCACGCAATCGGCGTGCTAACAGCCTGTTTTGCGCTTGTGTTTGATTGGTCCAGATTGTTTTCTTGACGCAGCTGTAGACATAATGTTGATGTCTCGTGTGGGAACGCTGTGCTTATTTGTTTGCGAGAAGGCTAATGTGGCTGTAGCGCGGCTTTTACATGACGTTTTAACACGAAATCGACGTGCTATGAATACAAAAATACACATTCTTTGACGGCTAGTCCGGGGTTCAAGCACGAAACCTCTTGATCACAGAGGACGAAAAAAACAAAGACGCATAGGCGTACTAACACACTTATTTTATACACATTCATTTTCACTACAGATACGAAGGTAAAACTTAGACCAAGAAATTTATATATTTTATTTGTATTTAAAACGTATAAATCAGTTTCAAAGTAAAAAAAAAAAAGAAGGAAAAATTAACGCAATGTATGCATTCCTCCGTTAGATTGTTTTGAACGCTAAGTGCAGGCCTGCTTCTGATATAGGAACACTTTTCTTGTACTGACATTGTTGCACTTCCAGCATTTAGGTTTTCATCGGGGCATTTTATTACTGTATGTGACTATTGTGACGATATAATAATGATCTTGATATATACACTTGCGCTCTGGATAACGTTGTCAAAGGGAACGCAAGCCTACGCATACACAGCAGAGAGTGAATTATTTCTGATGTCACCAATGGAACAATACGCGTTGTGGCATTGATTTACACACATTTCAAACACAATTTTTTATGCGTATCTCGCAACCAAATTATATTTAAAAAATATGCTCTGTAGAATAAATCTTAAATGACTTACCAGATCCAAGTTTATTTTAAATTTTAGTTATTCCTTTATGTCTTCATAGACAGTAAGTTTGTTGTATTTGATATGGCACTGAATTGTAATTTTGATGGCACTAGATTCTTGAGATCTGAGCTTATTTCCTATAATATTCATTCATCTGCTTCTTGTAACGTGATATTGCAGAAAATTAATAAACTTAATGGAAAACCAAATTAGACATTTCCTTTGCAAAACTGTTTACTGTGCATGATTAAGATGGTTTTCATTCTTGTTGTCAAAAATATCTGCAAACCGTTGATAGGGACGATTCCCCCACCGCCCTTTTTTTTCCAGTCTACAAACATTTAAAAACGACACTTTTTCTTTCTAATTTTCTCTTCTTTGCCACAAGATACAGTGGTGGAAAACTCATTAAGTAATTTACGAGCAAATATTCAGCCGTATTTTTAAAGCTACTGAATTATTTTAAGAGCTGTTTTAAAAATACACGCATTGCCAGTTCGCTTCTCTTGGGAAAGGCTTAAGTTGGCTCAGGTCTGTACAAGATGGCGGCTGCACCGGTAGCCCTGCTTAGATCACGAAGTGCACTCTAAATCAGAGTCAGTGATACCAACCAGCGAAACAGCATTCACTGAAAGTCAGTTGATAAGCTGCTGCTGACCGGCGAATCAGGCTAATTAACTGGGAGCGAGTGATTTATAGCTGTGCGATTCTCGAAGTTCAGTGATAACCACAAATAAATCAGCGAAACTCGGCGGCTATATTAATTAATTAATTATCTGGCTGCTCAATTTTCCCTATTTCAAGTTTAGATTGCCGGAGAAATGAATGTCGGACGATGGTGTAAGTCGGTTTACACAAAACAAAACTTAAGCACTAAGCACTAACCAAACAAAGACCAAGCTTACAGTAAAAACACATATTTTAAGTGTGTTGTTTGGAATTAAAACGGAAGTAGGCGTTGATTTTAGTTGCGTTTTGGTTTTCGCAATCGTTTTTAGCAGAAGGCAAATATCGATAAGGCGCTGTTGTGATTACAAAAATGTTGTCAGATTACTGCTCACTGTCAAATACTACTGCCCACTGCTTAAGTTTTCGAATGTGTAACCGCCTTTGACCCGAGGAGATGTGCGCGATGACGAAATGCGAAGACGACCAAAGTGTTTCGGTTCGTAGTCGACTTGTGAAGCTGTGTAAACATCGAGTTGCCATTGAACGCGCGTGTATTTACCTATAGTCTATTCGCGGTTTCTTCACACTTTTTTAATAAAGCCTCTGAAAAAAAACAACCCATGTATGACGTGTTTGGCTGCTTTATACAAATGCCGCGTACCACATGCGTTTTATACTTGTGTTATCATAAAAGTACCGTACTTCAAAAGAAAATTTAATTTTTACTTATGTTTTATCTATAAATTGTAATATTTCATTTATGACTAATATGAATGAAGGCAGAGAGAAAATACGTGAGTTGGTATTGCCCAGTAAGAAATAGTTCTTATGCAAAGCATTATTACACTGAATGCGCACGAATGCGGTGCGTTGGCCCTCTTGTGCGATTTCCTTAGGTTTCTTTGCACGAGGCGGACGGATATCCTGAAAGCATAACTTGAGAAGTGCTTCAGAACAGTGGGAAGTAACCGTGAATGGACTATACTTACTTTCTCACAGTTGGTACATCATTGTTGGATGTCGTTACATTCCCATTTGCATGGCCTACATGGCTGTCCAGTTAGTTTTGATTACGTACCGACGATTCCATCAATTTACAAAAATACATTAAACATGTATAAATGATTAAAAATTTGTGTTTATAATATGGCGTTAAACTCAAATTCAGTTATTCCTGCCGTAATCGCTTGCTTTTATTCTTTTAAATTTCTCTTGACCGATTTTGTTTTATTTTGTGAATTGTTCCCGGTTGATTGAGCACTTTTGAAACCAACCTCTGAACAACGCCACTGCCTCTATCTACATTGCCTCCCACCAAGGCGAACCGGGTTCAATCCCCGGCCGGGTCACTCACAGATTTTTCGCAAGTTGGCAATCGTGCCGGACGATGCCGCTAATCGGCGGGTTTTCTCGGGGATCTCCGGTTTCCCCCCTGCCCTTTCATTTCGGCGCTGCTCCACACTCACCTCACTTCACTGCCGCAGGCTCTCCAGACCCCTGTGTTAAGAGCCGTCCAAATCTCTTCACTCACTCACTCGCTCACTCACTCTATCTGCATGTATATATTTCAAGCGGTCACACAACTGGCATACGCCCAGTAAAGTTGGTAACGACGGAGGGAAAGTAATTACGTGTCTAAACGCCGAATTAAAAGTGTTACATGAACATTTGTGAATGGTAAAATTATTCATTTCCCTTTCTGTTGTTTTTTAATGCATCCAAGTGTAAGAATGAGAAAGTTTGTAAATCATTTTCCGCTCTGATAACTCCACAGTTTCACTTGAGCGCCGCGTGAACGAAGTGGTCAGACCCGTGGCCATGTTGATTGTGCATCTGGCGGATGAATACACAATGTGAGTACCAGTAGATCTCAAGCATGGCTTTCCAAAGTACTTAGTTTATCGCGAACAGTCCGTACAGCGGTGCACTGCAAAGTGCTCGGTAATAACTCCATTAAAGAGTTACCCAACGAAGAGTTAGTTTCGAGTAACTTGCGAGTGACTCGTAAACGTATTTTCGAAAAGTGACAGCAACTTAAAGGTACATACTAATTGTACTTTACAGATAGAAGTTACTTTATTATTGCTTTTCGTTTTATGCCGGTGTAGTTTCAAGATACAGTACGTATGAAAAAAAACAAATACATATATAACATCTTTGAGAGAAATACGTGACAATAAATGCAGATAAGCATGGGTAAAGTACACGCGTGNGCAAGTGCTAAAATGGTGTGAGTTATAAACGTGAGCTGATGTATTGTAGTTACGACAGATGGAGTTTGTAAGCAGGAATCGAATAAGCTCATTAACAGCCCAGTTTGACTTGACTTGCAGCTTTGTAGGCTATCTTACTGTTAGTCCAGTACCTTCGTCTGGGTGCTTACATTCGTGTTCATTATCTCCGAAAACAACGTGAAGCTATTTTTCTACATGCAAGACGCTGTCAAATACTTAGATTTCACTGGCAGGTGCTTCATACGCGATACACAAACCAACCCAGAATGGCGACCAACCCTCATTATTCAATAGTTCCCATTTACATTTATTTATTCAGCAAGGACGCAAATTTGACGATAGGTGGCAAGCAATGTCTTGTTTCACAGAAAAATAGGAAATGGATTTGAGTATTTCTCATAAAAGAAATTTCATAAACATCATTATAATCTCTTTGCTAGTATCACGTAAAGGGGTGTTACACATTTTTTTTTCAAGCTGTATAAACTTCTGTCAGAAATAAAATAAAATGCCAGCTAGATAAGTTACTTAAATGCACAATTTAAGATTAAGATTTCCCCGAGTTAACCATGTAACTGTATACAAACTGAATAAATTATGTTTTGGTTAAAATTCGGCAAACTTTTTATTAGTTATCCCGTTAAATGTCGTTGTTATATTATTGCATGCTATGCTCAATTTATCTGTATGGGCGAACATTTTAGTAGAACTTTGTGTGTTCCATCGCAGAGCGCAGAGCAGGACTTTATCATTTAAAAGAACTTCTTCACCCTACCGATTACACAGTGACAATCACTTAAATAAATACAGAATTTCAAAAATCTCTTACAAACTTCACAAGTTAGTAATTATTTGCCACAAAAACCGCCCCCAAGGAGCATGTTTTGGGGGAATTTACCCCCCAGACTTCTCGGAGAAGTGCTGTTGTTTTGCATATACGACTGTCTCTATGCAGGCCTACATTAAAGGCACCTAATTATTCCAGGATCTGCTTATGAAAACAGAAACAATTAAAAACCCATTTAATACGTACATCACGAAATTAAATAAAATACTTTTTTCGATAACCGAAAGTTCTTCTGGAGCGTGATGTTTTCCAGAAATTCAAAACATGAAAGTCAATTACGAGATGGTTTTAGTTATACGATAAACCATAAATTAAACTTAAACTAATGCGTATCCAGGTTTTCCATCCTTTGTGGAGTGCCGAAGGATCGTAACTTCAGCTTGTCGATTCCAGGACTTCCACCTTAAAGCAATTCGTTACTAGACTAAACTGGACGTGGCACTAGTTAAGGCACTTGTGAAGGTCAACCTCGCACGCCATCGTTCTTCCTTCACGGCGAAGATAGTTCGGGCATCACCGTTGGATAACTGACGACAAGGATGGCAGTTCGCACAAGTCGACGAGCAATCCCCCAACTGTAGACTGCACGGCGGAGAGCGACGGGCGGTGGTCCTATGGCACGACGGTTGCTGCCCCCAGGCGGGGTACCCCGGGCGAGTGTCCTTCACTTGAAGTAGAACATCAACCTGTGGTTCAGCGGCTGCACTGGCCTGAAGTTGAGCTCGTCCATGCTCCCGCTGGCGGACAGCGATCGGAACACCGACAACTGCAATCATCCGCAACAAACACATCGCGGTCAAACTACGTCTTTGCATATCTCGAGATCCGTGATTTCCGTTTATGCGTAGAGCGGATAGAGACGAAACTGCATCACTAGGGGCAGTGGCATTTCGCGAAAAAGATTTCGAGGAAAGATACAGTCCAAAACACTGTGGGGTCGTCCAGCCTATTTGATTGGCTGAAGCATGTTGTTTGCGCACGAATCATGAACACGCGGCATAGGAGTTACGGAATCCTCAGTGGCTCGGTCGAATGCGGAAACTACATCAGCAGCCAATGGAGGCATGGCAACAACCGAGGTGTATGCATAGTGGTGAAGTGCTCCGATTCATTAGTGGGAAATCAGTGGCCCTATGCATCACCACAGAGTGCTACCAACCAGGGCAGACAGACCAGGGTTGGGAGCTTGAGAATCCCCACGGGGCCGCGGTGGTGTAGTATTTAGACTACTCGCCTCCCACCTACGCAAACCGGGTTCGATTCCCGGCGGGGTCACTCCCGGATTTTTGCATGTGGGAATCGTGCCGGACGATGCCGCAGGTCGGCGGGCTTTTTCGGGATCTCCTGTTTCTCCTTCCCTTTCATTCCGGCGCTGCTCCATACCCACATAATCGCCTTCATCGGATTCAAGACCTCGCTGTTAAGAGCCACCCAGATCTCTTCACTCACTCTTGGAAATCACAACGAGACGCTCACAGCCAGAAGATCTTGAAGCTGCTGTCATACTGTACATTTTTTTTAATTTATAAAAACTGCTTCTAAATAGTTTGATCACATAAAGTTGGATAGATGTGACGTCACTGAAAAGTAATAAACGTCGCCATATTTGTCTGAAAAAGTAACAACGAAGCCTCTCGCTATTGTAGAAGCCATTGAATAAACATGTGTGATTCGAGTACTTTAAGGACTAATAGCCCCTTGTACCATTGAAGTTCATCTTTCGATTCGAGATTAAGTGCGAACTTGATCGAAGATGGTCACTGTATACACACTTGAAGATTATTCAGTAAAACTCGTACAACTATTTTACTTAAAACAGATAAAATATTGAACCATCTAGTTATTTGTCTGCTATCGTCTTGAATAATATTGGGATTGAAAATAACGATAAATGGGTGTGCAAAATGCTTCCAATCAAACAGAAAACTGCAACGGAAATTTCCCAGTGCATTCAGCCAGATTATATAGTAGAAAATCCTAGTCTTAAGAGATAATCCTTACACAAACTCGTTGATTGTCTTCTAACTTTAAAATAAACACTTGCATCATGCCATCATGAAATGAAAGCCAATCATAAACAGCGTTTCATTCCGATCCTAGTTCCGAACCGAGATCAGGAGATCTACGATCGGAACTCGATCAGTCGCGTTGGGGCACCACTCGTAAATTGGAACTCGCACCCAACTGATCATGTTTGAACCAATAATTTAGAATCTCGATTCAGGGCAGTAAGGACACTGCCTGCCTACCGGCTGGCTGCTGCGAAATTTAAATAGGAAATCCCATGTTAAGGAAATTTCGCCTCAGTGCGTTAATTTTAAAGATTGGCGTTTCAAACAAAATGTATTCCTCAAGAATTTTTTCAGGAGATGTCCCCTACAACGGATATGTTTTCCATAACACGTATAGACTGTTGGCTGGAAATTTTTAAAATTGATGTTTAAAAAAAAAAAGTACGTGCTGCCTAGCTATATTTAAAATATACGCTGGCAGGGACCTTCGCCTAAAAAATTCGTGAAGAATATATTTTGTTTGAAACACTTATCTTTAAAGATAACACACTGAGGTGAAACTCCCTTGACACGGGATATCCTTTTAAAATTTCGCAGCTGACAGACTGTAGGCGGTGCCCTTAATGGTGCAAATGGACATTAGACGTCTAGGTAGCTGCAAACTCGCGTACCTATGTCTCTGACGGCATCATCATCCAGAGACTATGAGTGGTCTAGGGCAATACGCACCTGTATGTGGGACATGTAGAGGAGCGTGGTGTCGATGATCCAGATGACGATNATGAGTGGTCTAGGGCAATACGCACCTGTATGTGGGACATGTAGAGGAGCGTGGTGTCGATGATCCAGATGACGATCTTCTTGAAGGGAGGATTGGCTTCAGCAGGGTGTGGACAATACGCACCTGTCTGTGGGACATGTAGAGGAGCGTGGTGTCAATGATCCAGATGACGACCTCCTTGAAGGGAGGATTGGCTTCAGCAGGGTGTGGACAATACGCACCTGTCTGTGGGACATGTAGAGGAGCGTGGTGTCGATGATCCAGGTGACGACCTCCTTGAAGGGAGGATTGGCTTCAGCAGGGTGTGGGCAATACGCACCTGTCTGTGGGACATGTAGAGGAGCGTGGTGTCGATGATCCAGGTGACGACCTCCTTGCAGGGAGGATTGGCTTCAGCAGGGTGTGGGCAATACGCACCTGTCTGTGGGACATGTAGAGGAGCGTGGTGTCGATGATCCAGGTGACGACCTCCTTGCAGGGAGGATTGGCTTCAGCAGGGTGTGGGCAATACGCACCTGTCTGTGGGACATGTAGAGGAGCGTGGTGTCGATGATCCAGGTGACGACCTCCTTGCAGGGAGGATTGGCTTCAGCAGGGTGTGGGCAATACGCACCTGTCTGTGGGACATGTAGAGGAGCGTGGTGTCGATGATCCAGGTGACGACCTCCTTGCAGGGAGGATTGGCTTCAGCAGGGTGTGGGCAATACGCACCTGTCTGTGGGACATGTAGAGGAGCGTGGTGTCGATGATCCAGGTGACGACCTCCTTGCAGGGAGGATTGGCTTCAGCAGGGTGTGGGCAATACGCACCTGTCTGTGGGACATGTAGAGGAGCGTGGTGTCGATGATCCAGGTGACGACCTCCTTGCAGGGAGGATTGGCTTCAGCAGGGTGTGGGCAATACGCACCTGTCTGTGGGACATGTAGAGGAGCGTGGTGTCGATGATCCAGGTGACGACCTCCTTGCAGGGAGGATTGGCTTCAGCAGGGTGTGGGCAATACGCACCTGTCTGTAGGACATGTAGAGGAGCGTGGTGTCGATGATCCAGGTGACGACCTCCTTGCAGGGAGGATTGGCTTCAGCAGGGTGTGGACAATACGCACCTGTCTGTAGGACATGTAGAGGAGCGTGGTGTCGATGATCCAGGTGACGACCTCCTTGAAGGGAGGATTGGCTTCAGCAGGGTGTGGGCAATACGCACCTGTCTGTGGGACATGTAGAGGAGCGTGGTGTCGATGATCCAGGTGACGACCTCCTTGCAGGGAGGATTGGCTTCAGCAGGGTGTGGGCAATACGCACCTGTCTGTGGGACATGTAGAGGAGCGTGGTGTCGATGATCCAGGTGACGACCTCCTTGCAGGGAGGATTGGCTTCAGCAGGGTGTGGGCAATACGCACCTGTCTGTGGGACATGTAGAGGAGCGTGGTGTCGATGATCCAGGTGACGACCTCCTTGCAGGGAGGATTGGCTTCAGCAGGGTGTGGGCAATACGCACCTGTCTGTGGGACATGTAGAGGAGCGTGGTGTCGATGATCCAGGTGACGACCTCCTTGAAGGGAGGATTGGCTTCAGCAGGGTGTGGGCAATACGCACCTGTCTGTGGGACATGTAGAGGAGCGTGGTGTCGATGATCCAGGTGACGACCTCCTTGAAGGGAGGATTGGCTTCAGCAGGGTGTGGGCAATACGCACCTGTCTGTGGGACATGTAGAGGAGCGTGGTGTCGATGATCCAGGTGACGACCTCCTTGCAGGGAGGATTGGCTTCAGCAGGGTGTGGGCAATACGCACCTGTCTGTGGGACATGTAGAGGAGCGTGGTGTCGATGATCCAGGTGACGACCTCCTTGAAGGGAGGATTGGCTTCAGCAGGGTGTGGGCAATACGCACCTGTCTGTGGGACATGTAGAGGAGCGTGGTGTCGATGATCCAGGTGACGACCTCCTTGAAGGGAGGATTGGCTTCAGCAGGGTGTGGGCAATACGCACCTGTCTGTGGGACATGTAGAGGAGCGTGGTGTCGATGATCCAGGTGACGACCTCCTTGCAGGGAGGCGTGGTCAGCGAGCCGAAGTACGTGACGTACTCAGAGGCGTGCTCGGGCTTCAGCAGGGCGAGGGGGAAGGTCTGCGTCACCGTAGATCTACTGTGGGCCCGCTTGACGACCTGCATCGGTGTCATGATGTGACTGAGGCCTGTGTTGTCGTGCTCCCACGCCTGCGACAAGCACACAAACACTTCTTACTTCAGGATTACTTTTGAAAACCCAGCTAAGGTTTATTCTACTCAGGTTGGGAAACGCAATGCTTTTAGTTTGGCAACTAAATGTTTTTCGCCATTAGGTAAGCGGTAGTGTCTCATGTACACCAGATCTTCTCTATTTTCTACGTTAAAAAAACAAAATAATGGCTATAAATATAATTAAAATATTACTATGTAACTAAGTAAAATACTTATCTTTTATTTTTCACGTAACTTTAAATTTTTAATTGTAAGTGACCTCTTTGGAACTTACCGAACCTAGCGATGGAAATTTTTCTTATGCCAAACTCTCCCATAAGAAAACTCGTTTTGTACCTAACCTGAGTATAATTAACCTTAGCCCTCCTTGGAATCTACTTTTACTCTGGGTTTGTATCCTGCCGCTATATGTTAGATTAACATTGCTATGGACCGTTTAACTTCATTCATACATTATCCAAGTGAAATCCAATAAAATTATTTGGAAACTATATGAGTTAATAACACACAAATTCAAGCTCTTATGTGTGTCTCCAAAAAAAAATAACTTAGACCACAGTTCCCATAAATGTATACATTTCATGATTCGCTGCCAACTCAACTGGGAGCCTTCGTGCCAGTGTGGACTCTGTGTAAATTTGGGCAGTTATTTTTTCATTGGTTGATTTCAAAAGTGCTCATTTTACCGTGAACAGCCTTTGTAGGGCTGTTCGCTGTTAGTTCCACTGGTTTTGCTTGAATTGGATTGGCAAGGGCTTATCAACGTCCCCCGGTGTCATGCCTGAAGGCTTATCAGGGGATGGTTTATAAGCTAACTTATAACCTAACTCAAACTACGACCCATATCTTTCCTGGTATTCGAACCCAGAACCTGGCGCACCCCAGACCGGCGGCGCACCTGTCGACTGAGCCATGGGAGGTCGGCCACTAGTTTGGACAGCCCTGCTTAGGAACTGCCGGCCAAGGGTCGTCGGAAAGACGGTGTAATG
>NQII01004048.1:71953-88763 GCA_002778355.1 Clitarchus hookeri
GCAAGTCGCAGGTTCGATTCCCGGCGAGGTCGCTCCCGGAGATTATCGCACGTGGGAGTCGTGCCAGACGATGCCACCAGTCGGCAGGTTTTTCCAACATCTCCAGTTTCTCCCACCCTTGCATTCCGGCGCTTCTCCATACTCACCTCACTTCACCCTCATCGGCTCTCAAGGCCTCTATGTTGAGAGCCTTTCGAACCTCTTCACTCCACCAAAAACTTTACGAGGGTGTGCCAGGAGAAAGCAATGTATATAATATTCACACTTTATATGTTTACTAAAACTAGGGTAATCAGTATAGTAATAGAGCTATCCTGGCCTTCGAGGTTGAGCAGTGTCATAGTGGAAGTGTTGTAAGCACAACTGTACTGCAACCCTGACGATGCCTGGCTGCAATGCGAGGCGGGGCGTCGGAGATCACTTCCACAATGACGCGGCTCAACCTCGAGAGTCAAGAAAGCTCTAAAGACAATGGCAGCAAAAGCCTGCAAACATCTTTAATGGCAATAATTTAATAATCTAAAACAGAACATAATGTTCATCTTGGTTTTGTAACAATTTCTGCGTAAAATATGTGAACAGGGAAGAATTTGCTTGTAAATACCGATGCAGTTTATTTCAAAACAAAATTTTGGGAAGGGGTTCTTTTCCAAGCACCAGGCGTGCTAGATCATCTGCAAGAACTTGCTCTCCATTCCTTTCTAACCCAGAAAGTCTCCAACGCCCCTGTAATTGTCCCGCTTACAGACGTTGTCGTAGTTGGCCACTAGGAACAAGCACCTTAATTTAACAGACAGTATGGTTTAATGTTAGCAGTGAAGAACCTGCAATGCTTCTTTGAAGAATATTGGAGCCCATCTTCCTGTACAAAGATAAAAGTCTAACGTTGCGCCAAAAGTATTTACATCACTACCACCACAATTGTTTTTTTTTTCTGTGAGCCATCAGTAACTAATATTGATGTTAATGTTATATGCCGTTAAGCTATTAAAGTAAATTTAATGTTAAGTACTTTTTTTACAATGTTACCTACTTACTGTACTGTCAACATCAAGGTGGCGTTTATGTTGCAGCAAAATTCTTTTTGTTTTGAACTGATGTTAACACTTGTGTTAAAAATTCTCTTTTATTTCCTTTGCTTCAGAACAACATTCTGACGTAAAATAAATTAAGTGCAATAAATTATATTGTCACAAAAATAAGCACTACCAACGAATAAAAAATGATGACCGGGAGGGGAATCGAGCCCATGCCAGTCCTGCCAACCGCTGACTGCGTTTGATATTGCGGGTATTAAAAACAATATAACGAAAAACTGCAGTACTTTTCCGTTACGTGGAAATACTTTACGCTCTAGAAATATACGCATATCTGGCGCACTTAAACTAATTTGCAAAGTCTTAAAACTACTGGTCTAGGTTATGTTTTGTTCTCATACTATGCTTTAAAATTGAAACATATTGGTTTCGTTTTACGAGGTTGGCGCCGCTGTTCACTAGTATCCTCCATTTTACAACGCCAACTCAGTGTAAACTTGAGTTGGCTGAGAATTACTGTCGCAGTAAAACGAATATTTTGTTCTTCGTGTTATTTTTTCCGTAATACATTATTGGATGGCGGCAACATTACTTAGAAGCTTTGTTAACACCAACATTTCAACAGTATATTTGCATTACAGTAATATAAGACTTCGTAAATGCATTATTAAATTTGTCACAAAATTATTACGTTTAAAGAAATGCCTCAATAGTAATTTTTTGTTGCAAGAGCAGAAGATTCGTAGAACATGAAAACGGTAAATAAAACGGATATTATCTTGCCTATCTCTTTTCACCACCTGTTTGGGTTTCGGGAGCCGTGGGGCAGAGCACTTGTGTATTTTACAAGCTTTCATGACGGACGGTCCTTTGTGCACCCAGACCACCACGCGGTAACTCACATGTCTGCCCATTTTTGTATCCTTGAGTGAGTAGATACGTGAGTGGTAGGAAAGTGGTTGATAGAATGGCAGGTGTGTTGGTATGTCAGTGCTTTGGCAGATGAATGACGGTGCGGGTGTTATGTGAGCGTGTTAGTGTTTTGGCATGCGAGCTGTTATACACGTTGTTATGGTGTGATCAGGCCTTAGCTGAACGGCTTGCCCGATCACACCTTCAAACATTAAACCTGGAAACGAGCGGGATTGCAACGCCACCATTTGGTCGTCGACCCTTGCGAAAGAAGACAGTTTCAGAAATCCCCCTCCACCGGTCACTGAGCGGGGCCGCAGAACTACGCGCTTGATATAGGCCGGCGTAACACCCGGAAGGTGTTTCGTCTTTAGTCCTTTGGGCGACCCGACCAGCGAAGCAGACCAGGAAGATGGGTGTGTCCGGCCGGCGTTAACCGTCTCATAGAATCAGCCTCCGGCAACATTAACAAGGTGATGACTTTCCAGTTAGGTTTGTATTAAAATGGCGTGAATCATAATGTAATTAAATAATCATCTTGGTATTCAATTTAAAGCTCCTCCGATCAATAGTCATTTAAATGGCAACTACAATCTTCACGTAATAAAACCTCATCAGATACTGTTGTGCTCTACCGAATCATGAGTCATCATTGAGTTACGCCCCCAGCAACATCATAGTACGAACTTGAAAAGCTAGTTCGTAACAACGCACGCGCTGTCGCAACAATACCTGCGAAGGAGGCCCCCGGGCGAGCTTACAAAACTCGATGGCCATAGCAGCGAGCCGGAACGGAATCTCTAAACACCAATAACAGAACGCAGAGAACAACAGAAAACGTGGGGACCCAGCAGACATCAGGACGTTCCAGACTACATTCGACGAACTATGAGCAGGCTCCGCGTCCAGTGCACAGCGGGAGCCAATCAGAAACCACTACGACACATGCGCACGCGTGGAGGGGCGCGAAGTGGGTATTGGAATGAGAGGGAGGATCTCATCGCAGTCGGCGAGTGTCCAGGGGGTTGACCAGCGACCAGACGAAGAGCCTGTGGCGATCTGAGCAGAGGGCTCGGAGTGTGAGACCTGGTGAGTTCCTCGCCAAGTCTTCTACACTCTACTTCAATACATAACCTTACCTTTCTTCCCTTCTTCCATTAGCCCTGTATCTTGAACTCGTGTATTGCTTATTACTTCAGCTACAATTGTTAAATAAATACCGTACTTAACACTTTTTCACGAACTTCTTCGCTGGTTTTTAACTGTATGTAAGACTGCCAAGAGGAGTTGGAACATAACAAATGGCGGAGGCTCCAGATAAGAGAGTGATTATGCAGTAGAGCGACTGTGTGGGTGTTTGAGTGCAGGAGCACAAGTGTTAGATGTTAGTTACTAGCAATGATTTTCAAACGGAAGTTAGAGCTGGCACAGGCCGTTAACTGTGAACTGAGCACTTGTGAAAGCCCTTCTTATGATCTATCTCTCTGCTCGTTATGACCTTCCGCTTTAAGTGAATCCAACATTGCTATGGGCCTGATCGCTTTGTTCATGCGCAGTCCGAGCGAAGCCGAGGAACTGTAAGGATTGTAGATTTGTTATTAATATGAAAATTCTTATTCTAATTTGCATTAAAAACAAAAAGCATTAATTTTAGTGGCCAACAATTTAAACATTACGCCCGCAATACATTGCCGAATGTGCTTCCAACTCAGCTGGGATCCTGCATGCTGCAGTCTATTCGCTGTTTCTTCGCACTTTTCGAATCAAAACTCCTGAAAAATCATCCCATACAGGACATGTTTGGTTGTTTCCTAAATACGTCAAGTATCAAAAGCGTTTAATACTCCTGTTAACATAAAAATGCCTTACGTTTGGTTGAAATAAACTTTTTTTTTTTAAATTCTGCCTATATATTAAAATATTTCATTTACAAGTAATACAAATTAAAACAGGGATAAAATGCGAGTGTTGGTGAGGCCTAGGAATAAATGGTTCTTACGCAAAATGCCAATACGCTGCGCTGCGCGCGCACGAATGCGGCGCGTTGTCCCTTTGGTGTAATGTTCAGCTAAGAATTGTATCCACGAGGCGAAGGAATGTCATGGAGGAATAACTTCAGCAGGACTTCAGGAAAGTTGGAAGGAAGCGTGAATGGACTATATTGTGTATTACAGCATATATATATATATATATACAGGATGATTCTAAAATCACGGGACAAACATTGAGGGGTGGTGGTAGAGCTCACTAAAACAAACAATTATTATATAGGAATATATGGGCGGGAGTGACGCGTTGAGGCACAACACACTGTTTATTTAAAACGTCGCCGCTAAATACCTTTTTGCAGCAATGTTTATAATAATTGCTCAAAATTGCTACCACCGACAGTAATGCAAGCTTGGTAGCGTCGGTGGAGTGATTGGCGAACAGATTCAAATACGCCGGGTATTTCACGCACGCCACCATTGTCAGCCAATCACGCCATATGTAGAGGTCGCCAAGCATGCGTGACTGTTGGTGGATGCATTTCCAGCAACTGTTTTAACATTTTCTGTACGGAATCACTCGTTAAGTATGCTGCTAATGAACATTTTATGTTTCTGTTAATGTGTAATTTTTTTGTGTTTGTGCCTCAACGCGTCACTTCCGCCCATATATTCCTATATAATAATTGTTTGTTTTAGTGAGCTCTACCACCCCTCAATGTTTGTCCCATGATTTTAGAATCATCCTGTATATAGTTATGGACAGTGATTGTTTTCAAAGGTTGATTACTAGAGCGCTCACTCGACAGAGGACAGACGTGTAAATATCTTACGTCGAAGAAGAAGGCGACAACAGCCACTCCGTCGTGATGACTCAGCGCCTCGTCAAGGCCGCCGTAGTCCTTCTTGTAGTGGACCAGATGCATCTCCAGCGGATAGCTGCGGGCAGACAACGCGTTGAAAACAATGGCGCACGGAACAACGTATCGAAATTCCGAAAACCTGGTTGCTTTCCAAACTGCGTGTCTGTAGTGATGACACGGCCGCGTCTCCAACACGGACACAGAGAACTTAATAATACGGATGCGAAACAGCAGCCTGTTCAGCGGGGGATCGTGCCGGATGACACTGGTCGGCGGGGTTTCTCGGATGTACCCCGTTCCCTCCGTCCTTGCATTCCGTAACTGCTCCATCCTCACCTCATTCACCCTCATCGGCTCTCAAGACCTCGTTGTTAAGGCGCCCGTCTCCCTGGAACTTTTTCCCACGTTTAGGCCGAGAAGCGCGGGAGCAATAAGGGTGACACTGCCACGCGCATCAAGTACGCCATCGCCGCTAAGCGCAAGGCTCTGAACTGGCGTGCAGTGTTCTCGTCGTGCTGCGTGTACCTATGGGACTTTCAGCGGTGACCATATTATTTTATTAGTGGGAAGTCTTTAGGAAGGTTCAATGCAGGCCCCTATAGTAGTTTTGTATGTATCTGATGCGTGCATTTTGAGCTACAGCGCCTTGGAAAGGCCGTTTTTAGCGGTTTTGGAGTACTCTGAATTGATGTTTCTAACGTACGTGATATTTTGAAAGTACTTAACAGCACGTTGGACGCACGCTTAGTAGTTTCGTTGAAAAACGTGTATTTGTAGCACTCTGCAACGCAGTTCAAGCGCCAGGTAGACGGGCGCCTTAAGAGCTGCCCAAATATCTCAA
The DNA here is from genome assembly GCA_002778355.1 of Clitarchus hookeri. Lineage (NCBI taxonomy): Eukaryota > Metazoa > Arthropoda > Insecta > Phasmatodea > Phasmatidae > Clitarchus > Clitarchus hookeri. The sequence goes on from NQII01004048.1 coordinate 77,595, forward strand.
CTCAACTTAGAGCCCGCTTTTATTGGTCGAATAGGAATGTGTCTAACTATTGCTTAAAAATTGTTTCAACAAAGCTGTTAGGAGAAGGTTCATGCCGATGCCTTCTAGATGCGCAAAGTGAAGAAGGCCTGCGCGCAATGCACCGCGTGCCGTTCAACAGCCAATATCTCCTAGGTTTCGAGGTTATTTTAAGGTTACGAATGGCAACTTGATAAAAATACTAAATTATATGAAATACAATATTCTTTACTTTTTTTGCATGGATATGGCAATCTTAACTAACATCTCGGTACATGCGAAATTCAAAAAGTTATTTTGACACAAAATTAGATTTTAGTTGAAGCGTTTCTTTAAGTCACCAAAATTGCATGTTGCAATTATTACTTTAATTCCATACTTAGTTCACCAGCGATAAGGTTTTAATATTGTTTTTTTTACTCGAAATTTTGCCCCAAAACTTAAAATTCCCAAGAAAATTTATTTGACCGTATAAATCGCAGCCTAGCGTATTGTTCATTTTAACTCTGAGGTCTGTAAAAAAATAGAACTCTTTAATCTCGTCTGTTTTTTTTTTCAGTTGGTCTGCAAGAATATATTTTTTTCTACCATTATCATGCTCTTTTTTTTATATCGTTTCATATCACTACGGAAAAATCATCTGTATGCTAGAAATGTAGAAACAAAATGCTGGACTCTTGAAGGTCATCGAGATGGCCGACAGTTCACCTGACGTTGTTGACTGTGTGCTCACTGCCCACGTGGTCCTCTGGCCCCCAGTGGAAATGCAGCTGTGAGAACACATACTCCCCGGACAGCGGTCCCCCGGACACCGCCGGCTGCAGCAGTGGCGCCTGCCACCGCCCTGACACTTCCACTGCAACCACAACACGCACGCACACGCACCGTCCAGCTTAGCACAGTGCTGCATAGCTACCGTTACCATGTACATACCCATAGCAATATACATACCCATAGACATATTCATACCCATAACAATATCCATACACATAACCATACCCTAACCATATCGATACACATAATCATATCCATAACCATAACCATAACCATAACCATACCCATATCCATAACCATATCGAATACATAATCATATCCATAACCATAACCATACACATAATCATTTCCATAATCATACACATAACCATACCCTAACCATATCGATACACATAATCATATCCATACCCATATCCATAACCATATAGAATACATAATCATATCCATATCCATAACCATACACATAATCATATCCATAATCATACACATAACCATACCCTAACCATATCGATACACATAATCATATCCATACCCTAACCATATCGATACACATAATCATATCCATACCCATATCCATAACCATATCGAATACATAATCATATCCATATCCATAACCATATCCATATTGATATACATAATCATATCTCTCATACTCAAAAACAACCATATGCAGACCCATATCTATAGCCATAAACATATACATAACCATTGCCATAATAATAAACTTGCGCTACAATTACTATGATGAAGCAGGATGTTTTCGCTTGTTACTTAACAGGTTTTCTCTTCCATGCTGAAACTTTTTACGAATAATTATTTGAATTTTTACTCGTGTAAGCTGGCTAGCTTGCTATGTATTTAATATTTTTCTTTTCAAGTAGACATCTCGTTAGTAAACAGTCGTGAGGGATAAATGCGATTTATTTTAGCTGTTGACGCTCCATTTTCACAAAACACGTGCTAAAATAAATAAATACAAAAAAAAAATAATAATAAAAAATAATTGACGTAGAAGGTATATTTGCGTCGGGACAACAGTTTTTGTCAGTACTGTACATAGTCTGTGCAACTATTTATAAAACTATTGGACAGGGGGTAATATATGCAGCCGCACGATCGCATAAGCCGAACTATCCTAACACATGTAAGGTTCAAGGAAATTAAGTTTTTTTACATTACAAACGTTGAAAGGGGACATCCTCTCTTTTATCCCATTCTATGATTATTCAATCGCACTTGATTTAAACAAAACACTTATTACAGAGTGTATAATTTGTATCTTTGACTTTGCGATTTAATGTGATTCCTGGTCACTATAAACATTTTTACGTGCAGTACAAACATACTGTTCTTGTAACGCTACAAAGAAGAAATTTTACAATGTGTATTATTATTATTATTTTTTCAACAGCGGTCTGTAAAATGCACACATAAATTTTCAGTAAAATTTATCATTTTTTTTCAGTGTACAATTTCGGTAAATTTTTTACGTTGCCATGCTAGACAGGTTCTTGCTTATTTTTTTTTAACTTGCACGTTTGTAATTCGCACATTTGACTGCTGTGTGTGACTACACAAGTGAAAGAGGCGTGCAGTTGCGTGGGCCTTACGTTACGCCCTAAAAATTTGAATCAGTGATTTCAATCAGCGGAATTATTTTACTGAATCCTAAGGTAATGAGTTATTTTCTACTGACGAGTCAGTGCAGTGCACACATTATTTTACTAAAACGTCAGTGCAATTCACTAGGAATCAATAGAAATCAATGTTTAACCTGTGAATACCAGCAACTAAAATGATCAGTAGAATTTTACTGATTAGTGTGGAGCAGTTTCATCAGATCTGCAGTTAGATTAACTGATAAGGAGCAGTTTTTAACGGTTCAGATTTTAGAGTGTAGACTATTGTGTAGAAAATATTAAAGAGATCGGTAGCATCCAACTGTAGAGATAGATATAAAGCGCAGCTGTGCTTCGCAAAGGCTGTTCACAATATACAAGATGTGCATTAATTTTACCGTGGACAGCTTGTAGTATCAAATAACGCCTGCAAGTTTGTGGATAGGCAATGCGCATTACCGTAAAGTGTTTATTCAACCTGACTGCCAGGGGCACATGTAAATCTACATGCGTTAGTTCTTTTTGTAGTTGTACTGGGTTTTGCCTCACACTTTTACGCCCAGAAAGATTAAAAAAAAACGAAACATACTAATTTCACTGGACTCCTTACCATCTGATATCTATTCGATGTTCAAACCTAAGTCACGTCGACGGTATATTCTAGCCATAGCATGCTCGTCTTCCTGACATCTGAAAGACTGAGAAGCATCGGTGACCATTATCCACAAAGTATAGTTTTCCAATCACTACCCAACCCCCCTCCCTAAGAAACGCAATGTTGGCCATTTTATAATACATATTGCCATTTGCGTTCAAATAGGATAAAAGTCGATTTCAAACGTTCGGTTCTGTAAAGTTGATATAAGCCCGTATATCAAATCGCCAATTCAGGTAAATTAAAAATCAACGATAACGTTGACATACACAAAATTTTCCTGCAGATAAATAATAAATATATATATGACAAAGGCAATTCCACATAAAAACGCTGACACAGCTGCTTGTACAGAATTACAATTCCGCCACCCATTAAAGATCGCGCAAAACTTAAAAATTGTTAACAACCATAAATTCTTCTGTAAAATTCAGTTCAAAATTCGTTACATGAGCTACGGCAAAAATTTTTTTTATAAAGCCGACTGTTACAAAATTGCGTTCACGCGAGCACATTTTTAATTAATTTTTACCAACAAGCTCCACAAAAAGGAAACAGTAGTTTCACATTTTTGATAACTGCGGCTATAATACACATTTGCTAGTCAAAACAAGCCAATAAACAAGAACTTACGAAGTAGTAGGAGCAGCGGTCCAAACTCAAACGGGAAAACTAGTATATTCGCGGAATTAAGCAGGAGACCATCATAACTATCGTACGCGGACAGAAAGTTTCGTTTTAGCCAACAAAATATTTGCCAAATTAATGGGAAGTAGCTATATCAAAATATTTTGTTAGCCAAATGAACTTTGAAATGTAACTAAATTGACATGGTTCGTGTAACAAATATATACTGGTGTTAAAGAAACGCTTTCATTGATTTAAAAAAAAAGCCAAAATTTGTTTAAAACTTTTTAAGTACGTTCCTGAACAAGTTATAATTGGCAGATAGTGTTAACAAAAGAGTGGTAGCGTATTTCGTAATTCGTACGTAACGAAATTCACCAAATCGCAAATATACAAATTACAAAATTGTCAAGTAATCTCCGTATAACGCTTCACTATATACGCGCTAATGCATAATGCATTTATGTTGAAGGCGTGTGTACATTTTACTGGAGCCGGGGCAGCGGTGGCGTAGTGGCCAGGGCGCTCGCCTCCCACCACGGCGATCCGGGCTCGATCCCCGGCGGGTTCACTCCTGGATCTTCGCATGTGGGAATCGTGCTGGACGATGCCGCTTTCCGGCGGGTTTTCTCGGGGCACTCCCGCTTCCCCGCCATTGCATTCCAGCGCCGCTCCATTCTAGGGTTTCATTTCTGTCATGTCCCGGGGATGACGGTCACCTACGGGTCCCAGCTGGAAAGACCGTCACTCGGAGGGTGTTGCCTTGCCTGGGCTAACGTACACAATTGTGTTCATTGCGCGCGTGTAGGTAATTTTTGGTCGGTGCTTCACGCTGCGTAGCTCATGACCAATGATCTCGCCTGTGGGTGAATGATTCGCAACCCGTCTTACTGGCATACGTCATAATCTGTTCGTTTGACTGTAGCCGAACGTATAGACAACGAAACAAATGCGTCGACTTACGTACAGCAAGCATCATGCAATTTATTTTCTGCAACACCTTAGGCCATAAATTAATGTGGACCTGGGAGGGTTAATGACGTGTTTGTAATCTTCCGAAATAATAACATAAGAGATATTTTGAAAAAAAAAAACACTACTTTGCAATTCTTTCCTAAAAATTTTTTAAGGCAATATTTTAGTGTTTCAGTTATACACTTAAGTACTCGTGTTTTGATACGAGTGATTAACTAGTGCTACCTGAAATCATCCGAATTGAAACTTGCCAAATAGCAAATTACAAAATAACAATCCGGCCAGTTCAAACACGACCTCGTTATGGCGCCACGCTCGTGGAAGTAAGTGAGTAGAGACGCGGGGTTAGTCTTACTCAGTAAGTATCGAAGACAGATGCCCTACGTCCGCTTAGCCCCCCCCCCCCNGCTGGTGCACAGCCATGGAGGTGCCCGTTTCCGTTACTTAATAGCCACATCTCGTAAGTGTCACCCCGTGTGGTGAATCTCATTTTAATTATGAGTAGGGGCAGTGACGTTTCGCGAAAAGATTTCGAGACAAGATACAGTCCAAAGCAGTGTAGGGTCGTCCAGCTTCTTTGATTGGCTAAAAAATGTTTTGGTCCGTGTTAACCGTTTGCGCACGAATCAGTAAGGTTCGGTGTCGGAGTTACTTAGTCCTGAGTGGCTTGGTCAAAGACGGACACGGCATCAGCAGCCAATGGAAGTATAACAACAGCTGAAGTGTGTATACAGAATTGAAGTCTACTGTGTGCTGAGATTTTTACGCGAAATGTCACTGGCTCTGATTATGAGTATTTCATTATACAGGGTGTATCTGAACTTAGTGCAGAAAATGAATCCACAGCATACGTGGGCCTAAATGACCAAAAAATCTTAGTTACAAAATGTCTAGAAAAGCATTCTTGTAGATTATTGAAATGACGTTGAAGTTAGTTTCAAGAAGACATTTGGTACTTACTTTATTGTAGTGAATTGTGCAGACTGTACTGCACTACTTTTCTTCTTGTATTATAGATATATATATTTTTTATTAGAAAATGTGGAATGCATATTCATTTGTTTGTATTATTTCCAACTCCCGGCACCGCTGCGCCTAACTTCAACGTCGTTTTAGTAATACAAGACAGCTTTTTAGGGCGTTACGTCACTAGGGTTTCCTGGTTGTTTAGGCCCACAGATGCCATGGCTTAATATTCTCCACGAAGTTCAGATACACACTGTAGTGCGTTCGCTGTTTCATCATGTTTCTCGAATCCAACCTTCGAAAAATCACCCCATGTATGACGTGTTGGGCTATTTCCTACATATGTCATGTATCACAAGCGTTTAATTCTTCTGTTAACATAAAAAAAATACCTTGCTTTTGGTTAAATTGAACTTTTACTTCTATTTTATCTATACATTGTAATATTAAATTTATAATTAATATGAATAAAATACAGTGAGAAAACAGTTGTGTTGGTAATATCTACTAAAAAATAGTTCTTACGCATATTATTATTATTAAAGAGTGTGGGCACGAAAGTGGTGCGTTGTCCCTTTGGTGCAATTTTCTAGGCGGAGGAATATCCTGGAAGTAGAACTTTAGTAGAGCTTCAGAAAAGTTGCAAGCATACGTGAATGGACTCTGTATAAAAATATAAATAAATAAATAAATATATGTATGTGTGTATGCCTGTCTTATTAATCAGTTACAATGAAATACTCTATTATATATGTTTCTACTGGATGAGAACCTCTTTTAAATGTCTATCATTCGAAGTCACTCAACTCTCCAAGTTATAAACCATCACAGGAGCCCAAGTAATATTAATAATATCAATTTTATTAAGAACACCTTAATGCACAGCAAAAGTCTTCCAACATTATTATATCAAGAACACCAATTCGATTTATCTTAGTTTTATTGTCTGCGCTATTGTCCTCGCCATTCAAAGTATTTTTATATTCTTCCCAATTTTGGGAGCTAAATTTAATTATGGTATGCTTGACGTCTTCGGTTTTTTCTTTGTTATAAAATATCACTATTGATAGTGCTTCGAAGATATTATCCAGGTGTAATCATATTTAGTGATAATTTCCTATAATAATGTTGAATAATTTTGTTAAAATTCTATAATATTGTTAAATAATGTTCTTTTAATGTTACAAGAATGTTAAAACATGTTTTTATAATAGTGTTAAATCATATATGCAACAGAAGGGACCGGAGAATTATGGGTCAACAAATTGACGAAGTATCTACACAGCCCTAGACACGCTAGTAGAGTACTGGAGGAAAGATGGATCGCAGTCGTGACAGCAGTCACAGGAGAACGAGTAGAAGTAGAAGCGACAGCCGAAACTTGCGCCTGTGCCTGTACAAGTGCAGACGAAGGCACTCGGTGGACCCTCATGACCTTCCTGACGACAGTAAGTTCACGAGGGTTCGCACAATGCTTTCGACCGCACCTACACAGTCACTGGTGTGTGCACCGGCGCCGGCACCTGTCGTGGCTGCCGGTGCTGATGTTCCTCGTTCTGCAGCTGCTGATGTTCCTCGTTCTGCCGCTGCTATTTCTACTCGTCTGCCGTTGCTACTTCTACTCGTCTGCCGTTGCTACTTCTACTCGTCTGCCGTTGCTACTTCTACTCGTTCTGACGCTGCTATTTCTACTCGTCCTCCTGCGACTGCTGTTACTGCGTCGAGTAGAAGCGGCCGTTGTTGCTCACGGCCTGCAGAGTACAGTACCTCCGCCTCGCCGAGATCAACTACAAGAGGAACACGAGACGCAGGAGGAATAAGTACCTCTGCCTATGTACACAGTTGGAACTCGTGCATCAAAAAATACTCTGTAGTCAATAAAACATGTATGCTAATAAACTAATTAACATAAATTAGTTTTTTCTCTCGGGACGAATACAAATGTACCGGCAAAAAAAAAATCAGTAACTATTTAAAAACTGATTCAGGATGTCAGTACCTAATTGCCGATTGTTAAATATTCTTGGTACTTAATTCATATGTTGTGTGTATGATATAGATCACATGACATGTGATTTAGTTAGCACAATTTATTAGGAAAATAGAAACTTATGCTCTCATATTCCGAAATTTTCGAATTTTCAGTGCTATATTTTGAAAAATTATAATCGTTTGAATACAAATATCCACAAAATTATCGTCGATGATTGAGTACTTTTGCCAGTTTCATTTTTGTAAGCGCCCGCAAGAAAAAAATTAATTGTTTCTTGCCGGCAGTCACTTGTCAGAAATTAATAATGACGGTATAGATATGTATCAGTTTGATGAAGCTTTAGATTATGTTATTTATGCCATGCGGTGTCAAAAATTTGCGCTAAATATTGTTAAATGGAACTTATAGAAAAAAAAATAATGAAAATACAAGATGGCGGGGACTAATCCCCTTTAAAAAGGTTTCTCACCCGTGTGTCCGTTGTTGGTGATGGTCATGTTGGTAGGCGGGATCCAGTAGTTCTTCCACAAGAGCGGGCTGAGCGCGTCCATTGGCAGCATGGCACGAGGATCTAGGTTCACTGGCGACTGCCTAGATCCCCCGCACTCCGGGAACATGAGCGGCCACACTCCGGGTCCTGCAGCAACCAACAACCATTGTCGCCTTTATTCTGCTCTCACGCATCAAGCAGTCTCATTCGGAACAGATTACTTGGAAAACAAACAAACTCTTGAGAGCCCCTGCCACACTGTCGCATTTTCCCGTCCAAATGTTTCAAATGGTTCAAATAGTCAAAGAAAGTTGGAAGGTCGTGACATAGTCGAAACGTCATCACCACCGCCATGTTTGTCTGTAGGCAGGTCTAGTTCCCATCAAACATCTTGTGTATAGGACAATAAGATCACAACCGTACAAATCGAACACTTGTCGTTCCCTCCCTCACGAAGCTATAAAACGGCAATAAAAAACTCGAAACAAAGCGGGTGGGGCGGGGAGCTTTGAGCGGCTCTTAAAGTCGGGGTCTTGAGAGCCGATGAGGACGAAGCGAGGTAGATATGAAGCAGCGGCGGAATGTAACGGTGGGGAAACGGGAGATCCCCGAGAAAAGCGGCATCGTCCGACACGATTCCCACGTGCGGAAGTCCGGGAAATGCCTAATGGAAAGTGTCAGACAACAGATAATGTTTCCCGTGAATTGCCTTCCGTGATCGTGATGTCAAACTGTAGGTCCTAAACGCCGCTGGGAAACGAAAGTGCCACCTGATAGCTTTTTAATTCTTTGGACGTTAAAAACTAGTGGGAAAAATGCTAGACAAGCTGTAATAATACCAAGTTCAGTGTGCCTAGTCTAGCCCCCCCCCCATTATTCTATACCCATGGTTCTGGAACGGCGTTTGTAATTGGTTCTTTTGATTGTGATGCTGCTAAGGATGATAATGTTTTCGTCAAGCAAGTCGCTACAGCGGAGGAGAGATTCATTCTTCTGAGTTTCATGTACAGGTTCGCTTTGCAGGGAATGACTGCGCACAATGGATCTGGGATTCTGGAGGTTTTCTTTTTTAGGCATCCTCACAACAGTACAGTGACTAGTGTTAACTATCTTGGTCAAATGGATTCAAGAGACATTATATGTTGGAAGACGTGTTTGCTATTAATGAACTTGTTGCTACGTCCAATACTCAACACGCCTCACCAGAAGTGCGTGTTGTCTTTGTATATCAGCACACTGGACGCAAGTGTAATAGTCTCCAACTCTGCGACGCAGTTCGAGCGCAAGGTAGACGGCAGAAATAACCACCGACCGAGACCCTTCAACTCAACTTGTAAGTTGGGTACTGAGAGGCTGACGAGTGCAATATCTCCACCCTATGTTCTCTCTGAGGGTCAAAACCACGCACTGCTCATACTCCGGTGTATCGAGACAATCGTCTTCTCTAGCCTCGCAGGGGACAATGTTTTCACTACAGTTAGTAAACTGGCCCAGCGGCCTCCTCCGTGTTTTGACGGCTCCCGCGATGCTCAACAAGTAGTGTTCTTCAGTGTCACTAGAGTTCATACATTCTTTGAATTAAAAAAGCAACCTACAAGAACACGTAAGGTTTATTGCACTACGAAGTTTTCTTAAGAGACGGCAGGAAACTTAAGAAATTTCTTTTGATGACGTATCGCACTTAAATTCCTAACGTTTTCCCATTAAAATAAGCTTGCTTTTAACCGCTCAATGTCGAACACAGTTGTAATTTTACTGTTTTCTCTTGTAAGCACCATTGGAGGGCGTGAACAATACCCACGAAATAAAAGTTAATACTTAAAATTTTGGGTTGGGGAAATTATATCACAATTCCAGCCAAGCACGACGAACTTTTACACACAAATAAATATAATTTCTCCATTTACCGCCAGCCTGAAAATGACTTGTTCTAAACACCAGAGCACCTTGCGGGGAAATTTTCCCTATGCCATATTCTGTCATAAGAGATCTCGATTTGTTCGCAACCCGAGTGCAATAAAACTTAACTTCTTATACGAATAAAATACTTTCATAAATTTGAATATAACACTTTCCACGCTGGGTGCAGTTATGTACTGGGATCGTCATTTCCAACAGGCTCGATGGGAAACGACTATGTATGCCCGTGATGAAGTTAGCATTTCATTGGCTACTCCAGCCTGCTTACGCGATGTCTCCATTTTTCTTGCCCACTCAGAACTCACCATGTGTATCGACGGATGTCGACAAACCCGAAAATTCTTCAAGAAACCTACGTATAAGTCTGCTAATGTAACTTTACATTCCACGGTTTCAAGCATGCGTTTCGTATTACTTAGCTACTCAATCTCTTCGCTTTCAATAAATGTCCAAAAGTAAGTGTTCCAAGTTTTGTTAGATTTTGCTAAGGAAGAAAATTGTGCATTTGGGAATGTAATCTAATGAATATTTAACCTCCCGAGGAAAGTCAATCATCATGCACGGGTGGCAGTGTTTGAGGGCGTGCTGGCCAAGTTCACCTGCGTCTATAGCAATATACGTACCTGTGGCTGGTGTTTAAGTTACTCTTGCTTAGTAACGCACAGTGCACCTTATTGCTGAGCGATTTTATTGGGTCTAACAATATCTTTAATAAAAAAAAAATTAAATTATTTTGTTTCTTTTCCTTGCCAAACGAGAATGAACTCGAATAGAGACTGCTCACGGTAAATTGAGCACTTTTGAAATCAAACTATGAAAAATGTCACTGCTCCTACTTGCATGTACACTGAAGAGCAAAAAAAACTGGTACACCTGCCTAATATCGTGTAGGGCCCCCGCGAGCACGCAGAAGTGCCGCAAGACGACGTGGCATGGACTCGACTAATGTCTGAAGGTATGCAGGAGGCATTGAAATCTGCGCCTATTTGAGAAAGGGTTGCACGTTTGTCACGTTTAATGATTCTCGTCAGTCGTCGTTTGTCCCGTTCTTTCACGATCTTTTTCCGGCCGCAGCGATGTCGAAGATGTGATGTTTTACCGGATTCCCGATATTCACGGTACACTCGTGAAA
>NQII01004048.1:88942-118748 GCA_002778355.1 Clitarchus hookeri
TTCAGTGTATCTTAACGGGCACACTGACTGACACGCGCCCAGTCAAATTGGCAACGACGGAATGAAAGTAGTCCCGTGCTTTGACGTTGAATTAAATGTGAATTCGTGAAAACTGATGTAACACATGCTTTTTGAGCTATAATATTCAATAATTATTAACACGTAATTTTTATGTTTAACAAGCTCAATATTATTTTCACATGATTAATTTTATATTGTGGCAAGATTTATGTATCTGTTTAGAAACAGAGTCCATAATATGTATTACGTTTTTAAAAGTATTTTTATTTTTGCCGCATATTTATATGTCTTTCTATTTTTGCATTGTCTTCGTGAACTTACAAGGCAAAAGAACATTGGGGCAGTTTTTAAGTGGCAGTACATATGAATTGAAATTGCAACCTTCGTGATTGGTCCATAGACTAAAGATGAGGCAGACTGCTTATTCGTCTTCTGCGCATGTACCCATCATTGACATACCCCAATCATACACAATTGTCAAAGTCACATGGTCAACAGTGATGAACGTGAATGCTTATGTCGTAATTTTTAAATGACAAGCACTATTGTATTAACAAAATACTTTTACCAATTCGAATTTAGCCAAACTGAAATAAAAATAGGTTGGCCGAGTATAATAACAACTCTAACTAAGCAGTCGTTTACAAATCAGTTTTCTAACCTAGAAATCCAAACCACGCCGTTTTCGCCAGATGTGTTAGGCAGAAAAGCAGTTCGTTGCTGGGACGCGGAGATTGGCCGTGCGCAGTCAGCGAGAACAGTATACCTAATCTTTAGTCCACGGATTGGTCAGTGTTCGAAGAACATTCTCAAGTTAAGTTTTCGACGAAGAAGACGGACATCTCGTCACGCGACGTCGGGCAGCCAGCCCGGGTGGGCTGTGCACGATGTGCTAAATCTAGATTTTTATCATGGGAGTCCCAAGTTCGCACTCCTGAAAGTACAGGCGTTCTACCTGAGACGAAGACGCGAGATGTTTAAAGCAATGAGCAGGCCTGTGTTAGCCTCCCTCCGCGTAGCTCTCAGATAGGTTAGCCGTAACTCGTGAGACGTCCGTTAAGGCGCCTTTGAACTGTATGCTAGCGTCGTAAGCCGTGTGCTTACGTACAGGGAAGACGTCACCCAGGGATGCTGCGCATCCGGAGAGATGCCCCGTCGGCGTACTTGACCATCGGGAACTTTAAGATCATCGAAGTTCTACTTTCGACATTAATTCCAGCTACGAAATTACAAATAAATTTTCTTCACCTCTAACACCGCCCATACGGCCTTCAAGAACACGTTTACGCCACCGTGTTGTTTTTCACGCGTACACGACTTTTCTCCGACATTTGGCAAACCTGAACTGGATCCTTGCTCTGACGCTAGCTAATTGTAAACGTTATAATTAAAATAATAATTTTTTTAAGGAACATTTAAGATTCTGGGGTAATTTCTTAACATTTCCAAGGATTTTAATTTTTAACCGTCACGAGGGCATTAGTGTTTCAAAGGCCAGTACCCGAAGCAGAAACATTTAAAATATATGGTTAATATTTTTTTTTCGGAGCCACAGATAATCTGCTAATTTGTATTTCCGTCTGGATGAATTGTTTTGTTTTTCTGGGAAAAGTCAAGTTATTCAGAGATCAGTTAAACTTCCAAATATTTTTCAAACACAGTCGCTTATTGTTGTCATTTCGTAGTAGTAGCCAGTTTTCTCCTGGTGTTCCTGCTTTAGTGTGTGTTTATTCCGTACCCAAGTATTTATACTACCAGACTGCTGTGTTGCTGGTTATACAAATGGTGCACGTTACTTCAGATTGGTATAAGTTACACTTAATGAATTAAAGTTTAATACCGTTATGCACACCACACCCGTAGGTGACCGCCATTCCCGGGCGTGACAGAAACGAGACCTTAGAATGGAGCGGCGCTGGAATGCAAGGGCGGGGGAAACGTGAGTACCCCGAGAAAACCCACCGGAAAGCGGCATCGTCCAGCACATGCGAAGATCCGGGAGTGAACCCGCCGGGGATCAAGCCCGGATCACCGTGGTGGGAGGCGAGCGCCCTGGCCACTACGCCACCGCTGCCCCACTATTCTTACAATTTTGCCGTTTCACTTGCCCGACGCGTCAATAACGTGATCAGGCTCAAGGCAACGATATTCTACAAGTGGCGGAGGAATACACAATGTGCACACCAGCCGTTTGTCAGCCAGCACCTGGTGATCTACTCGCCAGCTTGCAGCTCAGCCAATAGGGAATGTTCGGCAGCACGCGCACTAGCCAATCAGACACAAGCATTCCGGAGCCTCGCGCAGCCAATCAGAGGATGGGCACGCCCACATCAAAGGATCCTCCGCGTCATTTCGCCTCTGTGTGCTTATCTACTCTGTGCCTATGTAGTCTATTCGCGGGTTTCTTTGCACGTGTATGGTTGTTTCCTACGTACGTCATATGACACAAACTTTTTATACTTCTGCTAACATTAAGGTTTCAATTTCTGGTTAATTTGAACTTTTACTTATATTTATGGGCAGCGATATTTCGCGAAAATATTTCTAGACAAGATACAGTGCAAAGCACTGTAGGGTCGTCCAGCTTCTTTGATTGGCTAAACAATGTTCTGGCCCGTGGTTAACCGTTTGTGCACGAATCACGAAGGTTCAGTGTCGGAGTTACTTAGTCCTGAGTGGCTTGGTCAAAATACGGACACGGCACCTGCAGCCAATGGAGGTATGACAACAGCTGAGGCGTGTGTATATAGTATTGAAGTCTACTGTGTGCTCCGGTTTTTACGCGAAAAGTCACTGGCCCTACCTATATTTCGCTTATAAATTATGATTAGAGACCTGAAGAATTCGCGGATTCATTTTAGGACCAGTTAGAATTCAAAACACATGCGTTTATATAACTTAATCCATTGGCCCACGCCGTATTTGACACTTCCTGGAGAATGCTGGTCCAATCGTCGCCTTCCACTGTTACAGCAAGCAACCAATGTGTAGTGTTGATGTCGACATATTTGTACATAAGACTGTAGAGTCTAGTCTGCAGGTCATTGAACTCGCGATTTTTTCCGGTCTCTAATTATGATATATCTTATTAATAGGGAGCTAAAAAATTCGCGTGTTCAATGACCTGCAGGCTAGACTCTTTATTATTATGAACGAATATGTCGATATCAACTGCGCATAGGTTGTCTGCTGTCACAGTGGAAGGATACGATTGGCCCAGCGTTACCCAGGATGTATCAAACACCGTGTGGACCAATGGCTAAAGATTTATAAACACACGTGTTTTGAATTCTACCTTGTCCCAAAACGAACCGGCGAATTTTTACTTATTAATATGAATAAAAAATAGGGAGAACGTAAGTTATGTTGGTGATGCCTAAAACAAGTAGTTATTATCTAAGATATAATTACACTGATCACGCACGAATGCGATGCGTTGTCGCTTTGGAATAATTTTCTAGACTCGGTTAAGCTTTGTTTGCGCAGGGCGGAGGAATATCCTGGTAAACAGAACTTCAGCAGGGCTTCAGAAAAGTTGGAAGTGTAACCGCGGGCGGTCTATACCTCGCCTACCGCCGCGAGAAGGGGAAAGAAAGTGGGCGGGCGAGATACAAACGGCGTTGTTAATCGATCACTCGAACGCAGTTCGAGCGGGCGCGCTCGCCAGTTCGGTTATATGGGTCGCCGGCCGAAGATTGTAACGGTCGACGTCTGCCGTTTCAAAACACTTCGCATTCCGCCCAGCTCCGGCCACCGCCACGCAACCTGAATGCGTGCAGGGGAAACAGGGTAGAGTGCACGCCCAAGGTGCGCGGTAGACACTCCATGCCCCAGACGTAGACTAAAGGGTATTTAAGTTTAGCATGAGCGTGAATCTTTTCGGGAAAAAAATACACGGCCCTCCAAAAATGTTTTTATTTTGCAACACCTGAAAGGAAAGATTAATGTTTGCGTTAAGGGGTTAGTAAATTTGTTACCAAACGTGTTAAAATATTGAACGACATTTTTTGCACGACACAGCATAAATAATGTCATTATAATTGGTTGATAAGTAATTTTTCTTACGGGCGATTACATATATGGTATTAGCAACAGTACTCAACTAATACGGATTTTAGTAAATGTACGAAGTAATACCCTATATGCCTTGTTGATGCCTAGAATAAAATACAAAGTCTGTGATGCAGGCAGTCGCGAAAATTCTGTAAATACAATATGGCGGATACTGATGGCCTCTAAGCCGCTGTGGCACTGTCAAACTCTCACCTTCAACTATGTTTGCCAATAAAATTTGAAGACAAAATACTGCCATCAAATGTTTCCTTAAAAAAATTATATCAAATAATCTTGAACGTGTTTGAAAGTGTCACACTGTCAAATTTTTTTACTAGAAGAATATTATTTGAATTATTATTTAAAAGTTATTATTTTCATAGTCAGATATTGCTTTTTTTTTTTTTNTTACTAGAAGAATATTATTTGAATTATTATTTAAAAGTTATTATTTTCATAGTCAGATATTGCTTTTTTTTTTTTTTCCGTGCAGTCCATTACATGAAGAGATGTAACGAAAGTTGTAATTTATTTTCGTTTCTTTATTAAACTCAAATTTTATTTATCAGTTATGTTTCCTGCACAATGAAGTTTAATGCGTTTGAGTTCGTAATATTACATGCGATATTTTCTACATAAATTAATTATTTTAAAAACCTTCTTCGTTTCCAGCAATTGTTCGTTATTTTAAAGTTTCTTGCCGGCCAATTTTTTTTTGTCGTGCGTGATTCTGATTGGCTGAGACCGTCAAACATCAAAGCAATTTAAGGACCTGCCAAATCTTCAAATGTCTGATGTAAACCGAAACCATCGAGCTTTCTCAGACAAATATGGCGGCGTTTACGACGTTTCGATGACGTCATAACTGTCAAACTGCATTTGACCAGATTTATTGGAAGCAGTTAGACGGGAAAAATTTGACAGTGTGACAGGGGCTTTAAGGCGTCTCCCTGGTAAACAATTTCAAACTCCTCAAGGTCACGCACGGCCGTGACGAAGCGTTGCGAAGGCGACGGAAAATAGCACAAACAAGCTTCGCGTGTCTTCTGTTTCCGCAGTTTTCAGCTGCGACTGCAGGGTTTTAATACTGCAACCTTCTCAAAAAAGATACAGCACTGTCTCTATGGTTTAAATTACTGTTCACCATAAGTAGGGGCAGTGATATTCCGCGAAAAGATTTCGAGACAAGATACAGTCCAAAGCACTGTAGGGTCGTCCAGCTTCTTTGATAGGCTAAACAAAGTTCTGGCCCGTGTTAATCGTTTGTGCACGAATCACGAAGGTCCAGTGTCGGAGTTACTTAGTCCTGAGTGGCTTGGTAACAGACGGACACGGCACCAGCAGCCAATGGCGGTATAACAACAGTTGAAGTGTGTATATAGTATTGAAGTCTACTGTGTGCTTGGATTTTTACGCGAAAAGTCACTGGCCCTAACCATAAGTATAAATCTCGTAAAAAGAGGGCTACCTGCAGTGATTTTTTCTGGCTTTGGCACTTTTCCACAACCACATTTGTGTTTTAATAACCATATTTAGGAACTGGCGGCGAAATATCTACTTTCATTTCTGTCCTGAAAAAAAATTTACATTGAAATATTGCATAGTTATTTTTTTTAATAGTAGTATANTTACTAGAAGAATATTATTTGAATTATTATTTAAAAGTTATTATTTTCATAGTCAGATATTGCTTTTTTTTTTTTCCGTGCAGTCCATTACATGAAGAGATGTAACGAAAGTTGTAATTTATTTTCGTTTCTTTATTAAACTCAAATTTTATTTATCAGTTATGCTTCCTGCACAATGAAGTTTAATGCGTTTGAGTTCGTAATATTATATGCGATATTTTTTACATAAATTAATTATTTTCAAAACCTTCTTCGTTTCCAGCAATTGTTCGTTATTTTAAAGTTTCTTGCCGGCCAATTTTTTTTTGTCGTGCGTGATTCTGATTGGCTGAGACCGTCAAACATCAAAGAAATTTAAGGACCTGCCAAATCTTCAAATGTCTGATGTAAACCGAAACCATCGAGCTTTCTCAGACAAATATGGCGGCGTTTATGACGTTTCGATGACGTCATAACTGTCAAACTGCATTTGACCAGATTTATTGGAAGCAGTTAGACGGGAAAAATTTGACAGTGTGACAGGGGCTTTAAGGCGTCTCCCTGGTAAACAATTTCAAACTCCTCAAGGTCACGCACGGCCGTGACGAAGCGTTGCGAAGGCGACGGAAAATAGCACAAACAAGCTTCGCGTGTCTTCTGTTTCCGCAGTTTTCAGCTGCGACTGCAGGGTTTTAATACTGCAACCTGCTCAGAAAAGATACAGTACTGTCTCTATGGTTTAAAATACTGTTCACCATAAGTAGAGGCAGTGATATTCCGCAAAAAGATTTCGAGACATGATACAGTCCAAAGCACCGTAGGGTCGTCCAGCTTCTTTTATTGGCTAAACAAAGTTCTGGCCCGTGTTAATCGTTTGCGCACGAATCACGAAGGTTCAATGTCGGAGGTTACTTAGTCCTGAGTGGCTTGGTCACAGACGGACACGGCACCAGCAGCCAATGGAGGTATAACAACAGCTGAGGTGTGTAGTGTATATAGTATTGAAGTCTACTGTGTGCTCGGATTTTTACGCGAAAAGTCACTGGCCCTAACCGTAAGTATAAATATCGTAAAAAGAGGGCTACCTGCAGCGATTTTTCCTGGCTTTGGCACTTTTCAACAACCACATTTGTGTTTCAATAACCATATTTAGGAACTGGCGGCGAATTATCTACTTTCATTTCTGTCCTGAAAAAAAATTTACATTGAAATATTGCATAGTTATTTTTTTTAATAGTAGTATACACGGCTGCTTACGATGGGACCTGTACGACTCAGAAAGGCCCTTAACAACGCGAACAGCCTGTGCCCAGTGGAGAAACCTGTCGCAGTTCTCTCGACACGCGTGTGGCGAGACTGCACGAGAGAGAGGGAGAGAGAGAGGGGGAGAGAGAGAGAGAGAGAGAGAGAGAGAGTTGGCCAGGTGCGCGCTAATGCGAGAGTAGTTGAGAGTAGTTCATCACTCTCACTGCTTGGCGCCGCCCACTATTCCATCCACGCCGCTGACCAACTAGTTCAATAACCTGCCTGCTATAGGCAGTTCACGGTAAAGTGACCAAATCTTGAAAACCCTGCTTTACGCCCGGCTTCACCTCTTCTGCAGAAATTCTTCATTTTCGTGTTCATAGTTTCAGATTCGGAGTAATAACTGACAATGAACATTTATAAATATATATATATTTTACGAGTTGTTTAATAGTGTTGTGCTTAATTATCACTGTGTGTTATCTGCTGGTTGTAAAAAGTCAGGCACGTTTTATAAGTTAATAATACACAGTGAAAATTAGACACAAAGGTATTAAACAGCCAGTAAATGGTAAATTTTCTTAAATCAGGCATTTCCAATAATACCTCTGAAACTGAAATTATGACAGGAAAACGAATAATTTCTATGCATAATAGTTGAAGCTGGGCCTTAACTCGTTCAAACTACGTGTCCTTGATCTAGGGCATGTTGCATATGAAGAGCGTTTATGGTCGGCGCTGTAAACAGCAAGGAATCAGTGGCTAGTGTTTGAACCGGCGTGTAGATTTCTCTTCGCACTGCGTGTACCTATGGAACTTTCAGAGGTGACCCTATCATTTTATTCTTAGAAAGGTCTGAAAGGTTCGATGCAGGGCTCGTGAGTAGTTTTGTATGTATTTGATGCGTATATTTCGAGATGCAGCGCTTTGAAAAAGCCGTTTTTATAGTCCATTCACGATTACTTCCAACTTTTCTGAAGCCCTGCTAAAGTTCTACGTCCAGGATATTCCTCCGCCCCATGCAGACAAAGCTTAGAAAATTACACCAGAGGGCCAACGCACCGCATTGGTGTGCACTCAGTGTAATACAATTTTTCATAAGAACTATTTCTTACCAGCACACATATATTCCCACTGTTTTTATTCGTAGGTCTATTAGTTATAAAATAAATATTATAATTTATAGAAAATATATAAATGGAAGTTCGATTTCACCAAAGATTTGTTAACTTTTATGTTAACAGAAGTATAAAACGCTTGCGATACATGTAATATTTAGGAAAGAACCAAACACGTAATACATGGGGTGATTTTTCAAAGGTTGCATAATGCCATTGGCTGCTGCTGACACAACAACCATTTGTATTGGTTCCTTCGAGTGCTACGGATCTACTGAAACACTCTCCGTCGGTTCCAAAGTGCCAGTGTTAATAAGAAATCCGTAAGTACTATTCACGAAATATGTTTTCCTTTTTTGCAACCCCAAAATAAAAAAAATTAATATGCAGGTAACGGAGGTTAATTAAGGGCTGAGAATGTTAAGATATCATTTTCTCCTCGTTTTTCTCCTTCCATAATTTTTAAAATTGACATTGCATTGGGCCTAACAACATGATTCATGTGCCAATCAAGTGAAAATAGCGAAATTTTTATTAATCTAAACGTGTTACTAATATACCAATTGGAACTGTATCGTGTATAAAGGAAAATATCACCAACTAACTTGTCATGAAATTAAACGTTACATTCGCGAGGTAACGTTAAGTCTTATAACTACTTTCCTTAAGATCGCTGCCAACTTAACTTGGAGCGTGCTTACCAGTGTACGGTAGCGTGTATGCAGTTAACTGGTAGGGTTTTCCCCCTTCAAAAATTGAAAGTTAACACTTTACTATAAACAGCCCATACCATCAATCACTGAACCTCTGGGAGACAGAGAAATATAAAGCGCAAGTGGTGTTCGACATCCACAGCGGCGGTAAGTGTTCCGTTCAACATTCACAATTCACATTCGCCGAAATGTCACGTCGTCACAGAATTTGATGTATACTCCACTCGCGGTTTCTTGACAGTTTTTGTATCAAACCTTTGGAAAATCACACCACGTAGGACGTGCTTTATTGTTTCCTTAACATGCCATGTCTCCTCACAAGCGTTTCATACTTCTGTTAACAAAAAAAAACAACTTATTTTAGGGTAAATAAAAAACTCTTACTTATATCTTACATATATCTAGGGGCGGTGATATTTCGCGAAAAGATTTCGAGACAAGATGCATTCCAAAGCACCGTAGGGTCGTCCAGCTTCTTTGATTGGCTAAAAAAATGTTCTGGCCCGTGTTAACCGTTTGCGCACGAATCACGAGGGTTCAGTGCCAGAGTTAATTAGTCCTGAGTGGCTTGGTCGAAGACGGACACGGCACCAGTAGTCAATGGAGATATAACAACAGCTGATGTGTGTATACAGTATTGAAGTCTACCGTATGCTCCGATTTTTACGCGAAAAGTCACTGGCCCTACATATAACTTATAATTAGAGACCTGAAAAATTCGCGAGTTCATTGACCTGCAGGCTAGACTCTACAGTCTTACATACAAATATGCTGATATCAACTGCGCATTGGTTGTCTGCTGTCACAGTGGAAAGCTACAATTGGACACAGTTCTCCAGGAGGTGTCAAACACCGCGTGGACCAATGGCTAAAGTTATATAAACGCACGTGTTTTGAATCCTAGCTTGTCCCAAGATGAATCCGCGAATTTTTCAGGCCTCCACTTATAATATTTCATTTATATTAAATACGAATAAAAACAGGGAGAAAATAGGAGTGTTGGTAATGCCTAGTAAGAAACAGTTCTTACGCGAAATATTATTACACTGAGTGCGCGCGAATGCGGTGCACTTTCCCCTTCGTGCAATTATCTATACTTGGTCAAGCTTTATTGCACGAGGCGTAGGGATATCCTGGAAGTAGAACTTTAGTAGGGCTTGAGAAAAGTTGAAAGTAACCGTGAATATACTGCACCTGTGCAAATGCTTTGCATTTGGGCTCGGCTTCACCCATTTTGTAGACATTCTTCATTTTCGCGTCATAATTTTGAATTCATAGTAATTACTGACACTGTACGGTTATAGAAAATGTACATTTTTCGTGCTGAATTTTAATTGCGTGTTATCTGCTAGTCTGGTTGTAAAAAGTCGAGAACGTATTTATATTTTATCAATAAATTTCTGCATTTTTTGCAAGCAGGAAATAACACACAGTGCAAACTATACACAGACGTATTAAAAAACTTGTAAAATGTAAATTTTCTATATCCAAGCATTTTTAATAATGCCTCTGAAACTGAAATTATGACACTAAAACGAAGAATTTCTGCAAAAGTGATGAAGTCGATCCTTAACTTCCATAAGGGCCCTGCCTACCTGGCGCTATTTTCCGTGTTTGAGGCCGAGAAGGGCGGGAGCGATAAGGACTACACTGCCACGCACATGAAATGTGCCATCGCCACTAAGCGCGAGGGTCTGAACTGGCGTGCAGTGTTGTGCTAGTGTACCTACGGGACTTTGAGTGGCGATCCTATCATTTTACCAGCGGTAAGTCTACGTGTATCGAGGTTCACATCGTCTAACACGTTTGTGTGTAGACGTACCTAACTCGTTTATTTAGAGATACAGCACTGTGAAAAAGCCGCTTTTAGCTACTTGTTCGAATGCTCCAAAATGGATGCAAAGCCTTGAAAGTAATCGACAAGCATAGTCTGGAGTGTGTGCTCTCTTCGTAGTGCAGCACATTGAGCGCCCGTTCGACAGTTTCGTACAAAAGCCTGGATTTCTAACTCTCCGCATCGCAGTTCAAGCGGCAGAAAGTTTGTCACGCGAACGAGTGAGTACTGAAGGCGGTCTTGTTTACAGCGGTTTCCATGGATACATCGGCGTCTCTCCCTGCCACAGACGATGTTCACATAAACACACTCTGCTGTTAACCTTGTAATGTGGCACGTCAAGGTATTGACGTCTGGAAGTTGCCACTCATCTAGCTCGATGGTAGCAACGAACTCTTTAAAAAGGAGGCGCCAATTAAATACCAAATAACGTGGTCAAGTTCCGGTTTATTATTCTTTAACTTTAATTTATTAACCAAGATGCAACAGTTCACATACAGAGTTCAGGTATGCTGAGTATGAACAGGTTTCACCGATTCACAGACAAGTAGAGAGCAGCGCCACAGTCGTTGTTGATCAACTATTTACGTCTCTAAAACTGTGCTAGTAGCTAAGGCATGCATGCATCTCAGGACAAGCCCTATGCTCCTTAGGGCTGGTTTACTGCGTCTGAAAGGACGGACGCACTGCGGCTAAGCAGGGTTGTCCGGTGCCACGGTCGCAATAGTAGTTATGGACGCACCACGAGAGACGGAAGGGCACAGCAAACCAGCGCACATCGCAGAGCGCACTGGGAATATATGTGCGACAGTCGCGGAGAATAAAAATATAATACAAAAAAATGCGATATACTTGTAACTGATACTCGCAACCCACGTCGCGCAATTGTTGTGAATGTTGATCATTGTTGGTCAAAGGCGTTGTGAAATATAGTAAGTTGTTTCTATAGAGAAAAAAAATATTTAATTTTGTTTAAGTTACAAAAATGTCTAATTCGTATTACAACACTATATAATAAAAATAAAAATAAATATAATATTCCTTTAACTGAATTCGGGCGGGAGAAGACACTTGTGGATTGATGCAGGGTTATGTGAAATGAGCAGGTGCAGCGCTTGATTCAGTCCCCTGAAGCGGGGCGGGTTTGGAAGGGTATGGGCTCTGAAGGGGGTGGGGGACAGACGTGAGGAGGAGACGGTAGACGCTGACGTGACGTAGGCAAGTAGGTCAGATGGCTGGGCGCCTCCAGTCAAGGGCAAGGTCCTCTGTTCTCGCCTCTCCTACTCTCCCCTCTCCAACTGCACACCTTGCCAGGCGGCGGGCAGGCCTGCCCCCCTCCGCCGGACAATGCACTCGCCCCCAGCAGCAGGCCCGCGCCGCGCCACAGAGCAAACAGTAATACAGATGTGAAACAGCCGCTTAACTCCGCGCGAGCTCCACCCGCACTCGCCACCAAAATGGCGTCGCTAGCCGGCAACACGCCGGGACGCCGCCGTTCGCCAATCAGCGCATCGCGACTTACTTTCCAGCCAATGGGGAAGACGGTGCATCACGCGGTAGCCAATAGGACGCAAGGCCCGTTCCCAGATACTCGTGAAACCAATCAGAGAACGGGTGCGCCCACATCAAAGTAACCGCCACGCCATTTCTTCTCTGTTTACTTAACTACTCTGTGGTCAGGCCCTGTCAACCCGAACAGGAAAAACGAAACCTTGCCGAAGATACCCGAAGTCGAGTTTGTACGGTCTTACAGCTTTGACATTAAAAAAAAAACTGTTGCGTATTGTAGGCTTCCGCCTACTTAGCGCTTAAAATACGTTACAAAAGAACGCACGAAAAGAACACACACATCAGACGAAGGCTGTACAGTGCTTTCAAGACGCCAAGACGTAACGCACATTAGAAACACCATTTTCGAGAACTCCAAAATGGCTTTAAAAAAAACTGCGTTTAAAAAATGTGTATCTCAAAATATATTATTTATGGACAAAATTATTATTGGCGTCATTAATCCACAGTTATTTCATGCCACAAATACTTTTGACAGAACAAGAATCACAATCACGTAGATTACACAAAACTTTATAAACAGATTGATGCAAGTATTCACGAAAACGCACGTAGTATGAACTAAGCTTGTGAAGGCCGCCTAAACAAAGAACACTGTGCTGCCATCTGCAAAATGAAAGTATTTGTAACAACGCTCTTGTTCTTACAAATTCTGCAATATCAAAAAGAGAAAAATGACCTGGTTGTTTATTGCATGTTTACGTGGCAAGCAGGTGGTTAATTTTATGTTTAAATATGCAATTATTTTTTTTTAAATGTCGAAGTTGTAAGTCCGTAGTATCTTCGGTAAGTGTTCGTTTTCCATATTCGAGTTGACAGAGTCTGGTTTCAGTAGGGAACGCGAATCCTCCGTGGGGCCACAGTGGTTGAACGGCTAGACTGCTCGCCTCCCACCAAAGCGAACCGGGTTCAATCCCCGGACGATCCACTCCGGATTTTCGCAAGTAGGAATCGTGCCGGACGATGCCGCTGGTCGGCGGGTTTTCTCAGGGTTCTCCCTCCCCCCGTCCGCCCGCCCCTTCATTCCAGCGCTGCTCCACACTCACCTCACTTCACCCTCATCGGCTCTCAAGACCTCGCTGTTAACAGCCGCCCAAATCTCTTCACTCATGAATCCTCCGTATAAATTATACGTAGGGGCAATGATATTTCGCGAAAAGATTTCGAGACAAGATACAGTCCAAAGCACTGCAGGGTCGTCCAGCTTCTTTGATAGGCTAAAAAAATGTTCTGGCCCGTGTTAACAGTTTGCGCACGAATCACGAAGGTTCGGTGTCGAAGTTACTTTGTCCTGTGTGTCTTGGTCAAAGACGGACACGGCACCAGCAGCCAACGGAGGTATAACAACAGCTGAGGTGTGTATATAGTATTGAAGTCTACTGTGTGCTCCGATTTTTAGGCGAAAATTCACCGCCCCTAATTACAAGCGATAGATCGATCACGTTAGTTGCGCATAACCAGTCTTCGTTTCTCGACACTGAACTGCCATTCTGCCAATATGACTATCATAAACGACATGGATAGTATTTGAGGTTAGAACACTGTTTATGTATGCAAGTGCTTTGAGATGTTTGTACACTTCCTCTAAAAGTGGACTGACAACCACCCGTCGCATCCGTCAGTCGCCCGTCCGTCCGGTGGTCACGTGGTCTTCAACCAATCGCAGGGCAACTATTTTTTCTATACGTCAATCCGTCAAATATTTCTCAAACTTCAACTTTCAACCGACGGACGGATGGGTCACCGCCTTCTGACGACATTCCGTAGACGCGAATGCGCACTTTGAAATAAAATGCAAGGCGGTGGATCTGTGTATATTATCTTTGGTAGTAAATTCAGGAATTTAAAATATAAATAATAATAGTTGAATATAAATTCTAATAACATAAAAAAATTATCTTCCCAAAATGTTTTTCACTTGAAAATGTACTTCCAACCAAAATAAACCTCCAAAATAAAGAAAGATCACGATGTTAAGTTGTCACACTGAAATTTTGCCGTACAGAAGGATTGACGGACTACGGGTTGTTATGAACAGTGTTGTAAATTCAGAAGTTTTACCCCTAGATTCGGGTATTTTTTTGGTTGCTTACGGGGGTAAAGTTTTGCATCTGGTGTCTAGGTGGAAATTTGGGGTAAATAGTTATATTTGAATAGGCGAGTTTATTTCAGAAGTTGGTTGTATGTTTTTAAATTTTCTCTGTTGTGTTGCACTATCATATACTGTATGTTTCTAGTCCTAGTGCTTCTCTGCAAGTAAAACAAAAATTGAGATCTGTGTTTTGTGATGTTCTTCTGTAGCCGCCGTCGGTGACGTCAGTGAGGGTGACGGTTCAGATTTTTGGACCTCGACGTCGGGGTTGCGACGTCATTTTGTGTGAGTGCCGTTCGACTATTTGGCGAGTTTAATGGACTTTCGATATTAGGATATTTCGCATTATGAAAACTATCGAGCTTTTGAGATTTATTCGATTTTTGTGGTATTCACTGCATGCACAGACTACGTTCCTAGGTCCAGGCGTTTTTGCACCTCATTAGATGAAGTGAAGTGATTTTTGTGGTATTCACTGGATGCACAGGCTACATCCCTAAGGCCAGGCGCTTTTGCACCTCATTAGATGAAGTGAAGTGATTCGTGTGGTATTCACTGGATGCACAGGCTACGTTCCTAAGGCCAGGCGCTTTTGCACCTCATTAGATGAAGCGAAGAAGTGAAGTGAAGAAGTGTTTGGTGATGCGAATAAATATCGGTAGGAAACACCGAGCTTATATTATGCCTAAGAAGAAACTTCATCGATATTTTCAGCGATTTATGTCGGAGTGGCGTTCTAACAATGAACTAAAGGACTGGATTGAGGAAGTTGCTGGAGAGCCAAGCCACGTTAAATGCATGTTCTGCCGTGCATTTTAAAGGCTCACAAAAAAGATTCGTGTGCCCATGCCAAAACTTAAAAACGTAAAAAGGCAGCAGAACCGTCTTATTCTTCGAGGCAAAACAAGCCAACTTACAAGCCAGCAAAGAAAACATTGTTCCTTGAAGCTGCTAGTGCAGAAGCCGGTATGTGTTTATTTACCATCTGTCACTGTTAGACTTAGATCGATTGATCATCTAAGTGAACTAAATAAACGCGTATTTCCTAATTCCATCAATCATCAACTGATAAAAATTCATCGCACAAAATGCAGTGGCGTTATTATAAATATGATATATTCCCATTTCATCGAAGACCTGAAATATGATATTACGTACATATACTGTAGCTTGCTAGGGGACGAGTTTACAGACTTATGTGACGATAAGCAGCTCGGAGTTTGCATTATTTATTTCTCAAAGAAAGAAGAAAATGCGGTGTCAACTCTCTTAAAGATTTCCTTGCTGGATGCAGATGATGCTGAAAGTATATTTGTTGTTCTTCAGGCTGTCATGAAAGAACTAAATTTGGATGTGCAGAAGTTGTGTGGACTGGCGACAGACAGCGCATCAACAATGACTGGCATAAATTCTGGGCTCTCTGTGAAAATGAAATCAGTTGTTCCTCATCTTATTTCAATAAGATGTGTCTGACATTCAGTACGACTTGCAGTGTATAAGGCTGTTGCTGATTCTATCCCAAGGAACCTCAAATTTCTTCTGGGTAATACGTACACGTGATTTTCAAGGTCTTCAGGTCGTCAGCTGTCTTACTAACTACTGTGCAATGCCATTGATGATGGTGCGAATCCCCTCAAAATTGTGAAAGCTTCAAAAACGAGGTGGTTGTCTGTTGCGGTAGCTGCATCTCGCATACTACAGCAATAGGCCGTGAATGGACCATACTGCTCATAGACTAGAGATGAGGTAGACCGATCTCGCTGGCTGCGCACAACCAATCCCCGTGTCCCAACACGGAACTGCTTCTCGGCCAATACGTCTTGCAAAAACTGCGTGGATTGGATTTGAGGTTAGAACACTGCTTAGTAAACAAGTGCTTTGAGATGTTTGTATATTTCCTCCAACCAATTGTTAATGCAGTTTGATTAAATTCAAATGGGTAAATATATTTTGCTCACAAAGAAGTGCTTGTATTTTAAAGGTTAAGATATAAACAAACACGTTCATCAGTGTTGCCCACGTGACTTTGACAGTTGTGTTCCGTTGGGGTAAGAGAATGTTGGGTACATGCGCAGAAGACTCCTCATGTTTAGTCTGTGGTAGCAAGCAGCCAGAGAGAGAGAGAGAGAGAGAAGGAGGAGGTCGACGTACCATTTGACTCGCCGTAGCCGAACTTCGCTGCCGGCTGACGACTGTNGGATTGGATTTGAGGTTAGAACACTGCTTAGTAAACAAGTGCTTTGAGATGTTTGTATATTTCCTCCAACCAATTTTTAATGCAGTTTGATGAAATTAAAATGGGTAACTATATTTTGTTCACAAAAAAGTGCTTGTATTTTAAAGGTTAAGATATAATCAAACACGTTCATCAGTGTTGCCCACGTGACTTTGACAGTTTTGTTCCGTTGGGGTAATTGAATGTTGGGTACATGAGCAGAATACTTCTCATATTTAGTCTGTGGTAGCAAGCAGCCAGAGAGAGAGAGAAGGAGGAGGTCGACGTACCATTTGACTCGCCGTAGCCGAACTTCGCTGCCGGCTGACGACTGTCCTCGGCGGCGGAGTCTTCCGAGGTGCGCGCCTGGTGATCTCCGGAGTCCTCGTCCTCCACCAGGTAGAGCGCCAACGGGGGCGGCGGCGGCGGCACCCAGCAGTGGTACCAACTGCCGTCCGCGGCCGCGCACAGCCCTGCACACCCGCCAGCAAACACGGCGTATACGCTGCTCACGGTCAATCCAGCACTTTCGGAACCAACCTTCGAAAAATTACACTGTCCCTACCTGCACGCTGACTGGCATGCACCCGGTAAAGTTGGTAACGACAGAAGGAAAGTAGTCCCATGTATTAACGTTGAATTAAAAATGTTATGTGTAAACTTGCGAATACTAAAATTACTTCCTTCAGTTTATTTTTTTTTAACGTACACAAAATTTAAGAATTATAACAATTTCTAAATACTTACTTTTCTGCCTATTTTACAGAGTTACTTGACTGATGCATGAATAGTCAGACCCACGGTATTGCTATTTTACATATGGCGGAAGAATACACAATGTGCATACAAGTAGAGCTGAATAAGTGCTTTCAAAAGGGCTCAATTTATTNTTACATATGGCGGAAGAATACACAATGTGCATACAAGTAGAGCTGAATAAGTGCTTTCAAAAGGGCTCAATTTATTATGAATAGCCTTTACACCCCCTCAACTTTCACCTCATACGCCTCTGTCAATTTAGCAGTGAATATTTTCTGTACTTGTTGTAGACTGTTTAAAGGGAAAATGAGCACTTCTGAAAGCCCTGCTTAATATGTACTTCTATGAACATTATGTATTTTTCCATCATAAGTAAAATTAACGTTTGCGCAGGCCCTGAATGCTTTATTCGCTCGTCTCTCAAATGAAACTGAAATTCTTATAAAAGTAAATATTCTTACCGATTTCATAATTGTTGCACTTACGTATATATATAAAAAAAAAATATATTTTAGTATTTACAGATGTTTAACTATTACTTTAAATTCAACGTTAAATCATGGGACTACTTTCCCTCCACCGTTGCCAGTCAGTGTGTCCGTTTAAATATACGTAGGTTGGGACAGTGACATTTTTCATAGGTTGATTTCAAAAGTGTTTAAGTAACTATGAACTGCCTATAGAAATACCTCATTCTTTGGAAACCAAGGACTAAATATTTTCATGATTCTACAGCTGAAATATTGTATATTTACAACAAATTATTTTAGAAAACATATACTATTTTTTATGAAGCTCAATATTTACAATAAACAAGATGTCTAAAAGTTTGGCGTGTTAAAATTTAGCATTAGGTTTACACGTTCCACTCCAAAAATATGTTTGGCAAATAGTTTCAAAAGCATTCTTCGCAAAAATACCAAAAAAATTTATTGTGTACGAATGGCCAAATACACACATTACTAAATTCGCAACCTTGTTAGTTTTTGCTGACCTAATACGTAAAATAAGCATAACATTGAAGGTATTGTATAATAAGAAGGCATTTATAACTTGAAATAGCTATTTATTATATGAATATGTCGAAATATTGATAAAATGTAAATTTTACATTATCTCATTATTTTTAGTTACAGCTTAACGTTAATATTATTTTATTCGGATAATGTTGGATGCTAAACAGTGTTTTAAACATGGGTTTATGAAAATATGTGGTTTTTTTTAAGAACTCCGAGGTGTTTGGATCTCAAATAGTTATTTCACGTTTATATGGTATAAGCTAAGTGATAACAGTATTGCATGCTAAACAGTCCACTTATCCTTGTGATCCTATTAACGCTTTCAGTCAGTGTCCTCTATCTGGGACGTTGCATATGAAGTGGCTTGAATTGTCTGCACTGTACGCAGCAGAACATACCGTCCAATAAGGAAGGTTCTCTACTTGTGGGAGACATCATTCGTTGCTGATACTACGTTCCGTAGCCTCACAAACCAATGCTGCCAGTAACATAAAGTACAAATATATTTCTATTGGTCCCGACGTAAGACAAAGTGTCGTCTACATATCAGTACAGTTTAGAACAAAAATTTTGTTTGTTGCAACTACTAAAATTATATATTAATTTTTGACTGAAAAGGTTAAAAAAATAAATTTTCTAAACGCAAATACAAAAAACGAAAACCTAACCAACTGGAACACGGCCTGAGAATTTTAAGGTTTTACGTAGTACTGTACTGTACTTCAAACCCGATGACAGAACTGTTCAATGCTAACAAAAAAACATCCTGTTAGGATATTACAATTATGATTGTTGTTGGAACAATCCAAATATTGTTGAAGTTGTTCTGGTCAAGGTACTATCTCCTTTGTTGTAGCAACGCAGTGCTCTGCTGTAGTAGCCATATGCACAATTGTGTACACTCTAAGGCTGAATGATTACATTAGCGTACACTCTAAGGCTGAATGATTACATTAGCGTACACTCTAAGGCTGAATGATTACAGTAGCGTACACTCTAAGCCTGAATAAGTTATATCAATCAGTGACTGGAAAATCAAGCAAATAAACTGGGAACAAGTGGCTTATGAGAGTGGGATTCTCGACATACAGCGGGATTCGCAAAGAAATCAGTGGAATCCAGCAATCATATTAATTAGTTATCTGGCACTGATTATCAGTTGCTCATTTCTCACTGGTTTTCACTGATTTGGCTCAATTCTCACTGTTTCAGAATAAGAGTGTATACAAACACAGATAGGAATACAACAACAAACAGTTATGTTGGTATTACTCTCTATATTAACAATATTTACATGGTTCCTACAACCATACTTTTTTTTTCCCTCAGCGCATGCCCTCGTTTACTAACGAATATAATTAAACCGAATACTCTATTCTTATTAGCTACAATGATTTACGGACACGGAATAGTTGGGAGTTGACCAGTCTTCTTACGTTCATCCGTACCTATCCGTGTGCTCATGCGTCACAGTGTAGATAGAACACCGAGTGTTGTACGTTAACCGCTTCCGTTATACGTATCCACGTGTATGGCACTGTATAACGGGCCTCGACAACTTTGTTGCACTGGAGACGCGCGTGAACGACACTTACCTAGCTGCGGAGTGGAGACTGCTATGGGAACCCGAGCAAACACCACCGCCATCGCCACCAAGAATGCAAGCCGGTCCATCCTTCTGAAGCAGTTTTACTCTTTCGCGCGTACGTATTCCGACTGTAACAGAGGAAAACAGTTATTAAAACCGAAATGTCCATACATCTCTGTGCTTTTAATTACAGTCTAACATAACTTACGCCTGACCATGAAAAGATTCGAAAGCAGTAGAAATAAGACTCCAAGCTTTCTTTTTTTCCCACTAATCTTTGATTGTGAATTTTTCGAAAACTAATACTCTTTTTTCTCTTTAATTTTTTCTTCTGTTAGGCAAATGTGATGGCCCCCTTCCTATTACTTGTATAGTGATTGTTGTTTTACTTAGGTATACTGTAAGGTTTTTCCACATGTTTCTCCGGGTATCGAGCTAAAGAGTGTTAATAGGTGCATATCCTACAGAATAACATTTCTCTTCTATGTGTTTTAAAATTGGTGTTTATTATTGTGATTCTAACTATAATCTTCTGTGTCTGTGTAACAAAGGGAAAAACAACATTTATTTTTAAAGTTAGTTTTAATGGTTTGTAGTGTAACTGTTTATAAAATTGTTATTGTATGTTTATGTGTATTTATATGATAGATAAGCTAGTTGTGCAATAACGATAATCCACGGTAGGGTATGTACTATATATATATATATATATATATATAAGGGGATCAATGCCATTAGCGGTCACCGCTCGTAAGTGGTGGCCGAGCTTTCAGATATTGCTTTCTTCTATATTTTTCTTTGGTCTATATATTACTTGGGAATAGTATTCTCTTATGGTCTAATGGTCTAAGCCGTGGTTTTTTGACAGTCACCTATGTTACTTATGTTTTCTCTCGGTATTATACAATAATAGTGTGAGTGAGACGTTACTTAAATTAACCTTAGCTGAGCTTCCAAGATCCGGAAATACCGAAGTTGTACATCATGTTTACGTAGCCATAAGTGTAAATAAGATCCGGCATCTTCATCATATTTCCGTGTCTGCTAATCTTCGAACACTAGTAGTCCATAAAGAGAGTTTCAATATGAGGTCAGAGCGATTGACGGCAAAACCCTCTGCAAGATAATACTATTTTCGTTAAGAAACTCATTCAAATCATAAAGCCTTACCTTCGTCTTCAGTCGCCAAAGTCTTATAATTTTTTTNAACAGTTATTTTTTGTTTTAAGCAGTAGATTTTGCTCGAGGTTGTAGCCAAAGGTTAAGATCAAGGTCACATGTCGTCATCCAAGGTCAAGGTTGCTTGTTGTTATTGTTCCTGCTATTGTGAGTGAGGCAAATGGATTTTCTCAGAGTGTTCCCATAATTGTTTTATAAACAAAATATAGCTTTTCCCCCTTCATCCCTAGCTTAGATGTCGTCCGGAATGTTGGTCAAAGTGAACTTTTGTTGCGGAGAACGTACTCTTATTCGACGATGGAAAGTAAACGGGAACGTTATTTGTGTTGCTACTGCAAGAAGACCTTCTCTAACTGTCGACAGCATGAAGCTGGTTGTCGTCAGAATGTAGTATGTACTATACTCACGTGAGAAAAGTTTAAATCTCAGTTTTGATGTCGCAGCAACTTGAAAAGACACCTTGCAACATGTAAGGGTCTTCCTGCGCTGTCTGTTAAGCGTTATCTACGGAGACTAGCAGACAAATGTGAGGGTTTATCTATGAATGTTGAGAGAAGATCTTTGTTCCCACCAAGTCAATCATGCAAGTAACGTGACGATAAGTTTACATATGCATACGACTCAAGGAGATACGAGAAAAGTATGTACACGAGGAGCGCTATTCGTATGACATATCGATGTGAGAAGTGTAGATGAATGTATGCACGTGTTGACAATTTAAATGGTTATTTGAAATTTTGTAAAGGAAAGAATATCAGGATGTCTGATGANGAATGTATGCACGTGTTGACAATTTAAATGGTTATTTGAAATTTTGTAAAGGAAAGAATATCAGGATGTCTGATGAACGACAAGGTTATCCTTCATCTTCACAGATTTAAGTCGTAAAATTGCTCTCAATCTGCTTCTAATTTTATATCGGATATTACGCCTGTCACTTCATAGTCAACACATGACTGTACAACACTGTCTGTGTCAGTGTTCTGCGAGACGAAACCTAATGTTAATAACATTTTTTCTGAAACTATCTGGATTCAGGGGTTATCTAAAGGAATATGTTGCACCTAATATGTTATTTACACCGAGAGATGTTTGCGCTTACCTGGTAAGTATGAAACCTGTTATAATAAACCAACTCAGCGTTGAGTTGGAAAAATATGGTGTTGACAAATATAATATTTGATTGGACTGTAGCAATACGAAGCCAGAGCCTCGCGAGTGTTGTAGCAGAGCCTTCAAACCCTTTGAATGTAGATGTGCATCATGTAGACATAATAGAAAGCATTGTTGTGTGTAGTATACACAAGTTATGTGAAGAGGAAAAAGAAATGGTTACCAAGGGTTCGGGTTGAATCCTGTCTTCAGTAAATCATCTAGAGTTGAGAACAAGTGCACAGTATCCACTTTGTTGAAATAAATATACTGATTTCCCTCTAGTCGACGATCAGGTTATTCGAGAAGTAGCTGCGTAGAAAGTTTTCAACTTAACTTTGTTTACGAAGAATTGTAATGCTAACATGTAAATTATTTTACTTGTTTTTTTATGTGGGAATAAACGAAATGCATTATATATATACATACATATATATATNACATGTAAATTATTTTACTTGTTTTTTTATGTGGGAATAAACGAAATGCATTATATATATACATACATATATATATATATGTATGTACGTGTGTGTGTATGTATTCATTTTAGTACCACAGAGATGCTGCATGTAATTCTCCACTCNATATATATATGTATGTACGTGTGTGTGTATGTATTCATTTTAGTACCACAGAGATGCTGCATGTAATTCTCCACTCATTTTTCTTATGATTGTGTTCCATGTTCACGCAAGTGTATGGGATATTCACTAACCCCGATCGCAACCCTTATATATTGTTCAGCGACAGATATATATATATATATATATATATATATATTCGTTATGAGGTTGGACAATAAAAAGATGGTGTTGTTGGTGTTCACTTTTATATTATTTTTCTTGGTTGTGTAAAGAATATACACTCTCAACTTGGATGCTGTGTTTTTCTATTTAATTTTCATTGATAGAATATATATCAGCTTTTCGCATCTCATCTACCATATGAATGCGGAAAGATAATGTAAATTAAAGATGAAATACTAAGAATGTGAAATAAGTATTACTTCTACCTTATAGCTGACATATTCTATATATTCAGGGAAAAAAATGATTTATAGTGTTTTGGTTTAGGAACCTTACTAATTAATTTACGTTTGTTAGTGAGTTAGAAGGACATTCCTTTGAATTCCGGGGATGGAATTCTGTTATATATTGGTCTTAAATAATTTTAATGGATTTAGGTTTTTGCATTGTTTTTCTTTTATAAATGTTTTCCTGGAAGTATACGTGTTGAAATAGTGTTTTTTTAGTGTGCACTCTCACGAAAAATTTCCTGTGACATAGGAGAGATAGGAACGGTTGTGTATGTTAACAGGAAATATTCTCTTCCACTCACATCGGTTTTGTTTATATGAGTGATATCGCGAGTGATAAACGATCTAAAATTTGTATGATGGATCGACTAATATGGTGTGTTTTGGCAGGAGTCGAGTTGTTTTTATCGCTGCTCCACAAGATGTCGGACACCGTGTTCCTGTGTGACGATAGAGCTAGGGATTGCTGGAGCGATAAGTTGGTTTGTTGGTTTCTTAATTAAATTCCACACTTAACTACTCGCATGGATGTGAGGTGTATATGGGTGTTTGCGATTCTCATTTTACAAAATGCTTGATGAAATGTTTGCGAGGAGGGTGTCGATTCCGTTCTCACTTTGATGTACGTTTGTTTAAGCAAATAAGTATATGTTGTGGGTTTAACAATCTCTCGTACCCCTTTACGAATTGGGTTCTGGTTACCTAAATTTGCGAGGGTAGGGATATGTAATAGTGGAGATATTTCACATATCACCCTTCGTATGCAAAGAGTGATATATTTTTGGAGATTGCTTACATTATTTTTTTCTCTTTTTTGAAATTTTAATTAATGGTCAAAGCTTATTATTATTATTATGAGTTCTATAAGTAGTGATTTATACCCTGACACGACGATGTGGTATCTCGCTCTCTCTCTCTCTCTCTCTCTCTCTCTCTCTGATAGTGATATATGTGTGAATGCTTGGGCGAAGCAACATGCATTTCCCGTTTGTTTTAACTCTTCTTTAGTTGTATATACATATACAAATGAGTACGGTAGGTATATCGCAGGGTCTCGATAGCGAGAACATTAGAGACTGAGGAAGTTGCTACGAGAGACAGAAACGGGGAAGGAACCCGGTATGGTCTACAGGACGGAACCATCCCAGAATTCTCTTGGAGTGATTTCGGGAAACCACTGCGAAAAAATAAATCTGAATGTTCTGTTTGGGATTCGAACCCACGTCCTCCGGAATACGAGTTCAAATACAGTATTTTCCACTGCGCCACGTCACATGGTAGGCGAGTGAGACATACACATTGTTTATTTCTTGTAAGCAAATTGGTTATGGAAAACATTTTTTTAATGACTTTTGCATTATGAATTTTTTTCACCTTACATGATGTATCCTACAAAAATACTGTTATTTCCCAGGGGATGATTTTAATGTATGTTATTTTTGTCGCCATATGTTAATGACTTTACGAAATGCATAAAAGGTTGATGTGTATAGCTATTTACTTCATTCTGTTTGTGGCACTTCAATGCAATAATGGTATTAGTAATTTTTAGGTAATTTTCTTTACGTGAAAAGCACATAGCCTACTTGTGTTTCCCATGGGAAACATTAACAGTGCCGTAGTAGGTACACAATCTCAGTCTGTTTTGTCGGAGCTGATGGTGTCGGATATGCGTTCTTCAGAAGGAACTTCACAAGCAAACATCGGATTCGAAACAAAAGTGTGGTTATTGTGTTAAGTAGTATCTCGATGTAAGTTACGTCGTCATGAACGGCATTGTCGCAGTAAACCTACTCGCCATCTACATTGTTGTTTGAAATATCAGTGTGTGTTTGATACTAGTGGTGAACAATATCTGCATGGTGTTGGATGCCACGGGTTTACTCCTGCAACGGGTAGACCATCGCCTGGATTCCAGTGCAAGCGTTGTTATAAAAACATTAGGCATAGTCGTAGCATGCGTTGTCATGGAAGGAGAAGTTGTGTGAAGAACCCTGAGTGTATTAGATATCGCTGCGCAGAGCGTGGTCGTGCCTTTACGGGAAGTTACACATTAGCAAAGCATTCAGCAGGATGTAGAGGCTGTGCTTGAATGGGTATAAAGCCCGTATGACGCTTCTGTGGTCAAAACATTTGCCACATTTCGTTTTGTGTGGCAACATTTAATAGGGGTATGTTCCAAAGAGTCCTAAATTGTGTCTATATCGTTAAACACTATGTCTACGTTTGCTTAATGGCAATGCACCGAGGAAACACGTGATTATTTGCAATTTTTCCTTAACAGCAACTACTAATTCGAATACATCTCCAAATTCGTCGCCGCCAGCTACTTTGGAAGATAATGCAGTGTGTATACTGCGACAAGA
The DNA here is from genome assembly GCA_002778355.1 of Clitarchus hookeri. NCBI lineage: Eukaryota > Metazoa > Arthropoda > Insecta > Phasmatodea > Phasmatidae > Clitarchus > Clitarchus hookeri. The sequence goes on from NQII01004048.1 coordinate 114,512, forward strand.
AATTTACTATAATTCGCAATTTGAGAAGACATAAAAAAAAAAAACATTTTCTTTGGGAAAAATTGTTAGAAATAAACATCGTTGCGATAAATGCCAGTGTGTGTTTACTGATAATATGCAGCTTGAAAAAACATTCGCTGACATGCGAAAAACGTGCTGCGGTGGAAAATTCGCCAGTTTCTGGATATCAATGTCGTTTTTCTCGGAAGTTATTTACTTTACGATGTAATATGTATCGTCAAATGAGAATAAATAGTTTAAAGAACCCTGATTGTGGTGCACATCGGTGTATGTTGTATGGTCACTTGTTTACAAGAAAGTATGCATAAGTGGAACATATGGTAAGTGTAAACGCAATTTATCGCAGTTGTGTTTGTTTATTCACGAGTTCTGCACATACTTGTGGGCAATATGTATGCCATTTTGTAGTTCAGTTTTCTTATATATTGTTTGATGTTTTAAGGATGTAACAAATACAGTTGTGTTGATATTATAGTATTTTTTTTTGGTACAAGGTATTGTTTGGTTGATTTGAAGTGTGGTAAGATATATTAATGATTTTTATATATTATTTTTATTAGTGAGGTGGTAATTTTTATTGAAATGGTTACACGAGGGCTCTCTGGTTTTGCAGAATGGATATGAGGTCACAGTCCGCCCGGAGGGTTTTCCATTATGACTTCTTGTGAGGAGATGATGTGTGGGAATGGAGTGAGCTGTTATCAGCAAGTGTTGGGGGTGTGGTAACTCCTGAACTTGGGGGATAGAATGCAATTTAAGCAATACTAGAGTAGTAAGTGTTAGCGCGCATAGCAGAATATGTAAACGACTTGCGGAATGTTTGTGACGTAGGATGTTGCAATGGATACACAAATGTTTATATCTCTATACGCCTAAAAAGAGTGTCACTTAACGAATATTGTTCGGTTAGAGAATTAGTTTTCTGAATTGAATCCCTGCTTGCTATATTAAAAATAAAATAAAATATGGCAACAACAAATATTTACTTTTAACATAGAGCAGTGCTTCGCATGTTATCAGCATTTGGTTTTCGTAATTTCCTAACTCAACCATATATGGATACCACGTTTTGTATTCGTTATCGTTCTAAGTGAAGCGATGTAAGGTTTTTAACTTATTTTAATGTTAATATGTGACAACTTAGAAAAAAAAGTATTTTTGACAAGCCTTTTTTTTAAACGATTTTATTGACATACTCCAATTAGGCATGTGTGAGGAATTTTACTTGCAACGTTGTGTTATCGTCTGCGAAGCTTCAACCATGGTGGTCCTCCCCAAAGAAGGTATATACAATGCGACACTACCGATCATTGGTGCACACACCCACCCACACACACACATTTTAAATTAACATTGCAATTATTAATTTAAGTTTCGGGGACGGATTCCACATTAATGTAGGAATGTGTCTCTCTTCACTGGAAGTTTCGTGTACGCTTCTCCGCGGTGTGTATTCCCTTACGCTGCTCGCCAGTTTACAAGCGCTAGGCGATGTGTGCTAGGCGCGGAGATGGCTGCCCGAGGGATCCCTCGAGCGCTGCGACTGCCTTCCTCGCCCCGTCTCACCTACTCTTCTTTTTTCTTAACTTACTACTATAAAACTAAGTGTTATATGAGCCCGCGGTAGGGACGGGAGTTAAGTGCGTCTCAGGGCTAAGCCCCATACGCCTACAAGGAAGGGAGTATCATGCAAGGAGACATGCATCACGGCAAAGAGGGATTGGGCTGCCATGGCCAGATTGTGGCCATGACAACCTCCCTAAGTGTACTTATAGCTAAACTATATTTAGAAGAGAAAGGGAAAAACCGGCATAGCCACCGTAAAAACCCGTTCGACAGGAAAGAATTAAAAATTGCTTCATGCATTATCATGTTTACAGAAAATGCTACAGGAGACAGAGGATAGGAATCATGCTCTTTATTATGATAGGATAAAAGTGATAGTAGAGAGGGGGCGGGACCTACTCTTCTAAGAGAGGGTCTCGATGTGTTAGCTTCGGTCTCCGGGGAAGGCAAGGCGTGTTGTCTCCCCACCACGATCGCCACGATCTCGGCGCGCCTTTTGGCATTCAATGGAACTACGCTCGCCTCTCGTCCTTCCTACCCCTTCCCCACATTCTTCAGGGAGCGACCTGTTGTTCGTTCTCTCACGTCTGCTGGTCGACTGAGTCTCTGTGCTGCACAGCGCTCCTAGCGGGAAAAATTTCGGCACTCTCGCCCGATGGCAGGGAATCTCCGCTAGACACTCGTGAGTTCCTCGGGATTTATTCTTGGTTTAAGTACTCCGACACGATATCAGCGTGGTTGTGGGGGTGTTATTGACACAATATGATTAAAGGTGTTCTTTACAGTTAGGATTAAATTCACATCACTGTAACACAACGTTTGGCAAATACTACGTTACTTTTTAAAATATTTCCCTCTTATTTGACGATTAAGATGTTGGGGTTTTAAACAAAGGTTATTAGAGTTTTATATTCAGTCTCCATTCAGACTCTGAACTGTTCGGTTGTGTAATTCCTTCCTATATGTGTCTGTATATTTTCCCTCGGTATGCAATCTCGGTATGCAATCACTTCGAATTTTTTTTGGGGTTATAACTCTGTGATGGGGTTCAGTATGGTATTGGCTCTCATAGAGGTTGGATGTGTAATTACAAGTAGTTGCTGAAATTTAATGACCCTCTGTAATTATACTTTAATTTTCTTCTACGGCGTGTGTATAACTTTATTACGATTTACTTACTCTCGACAGGAGTCGAACCAAGGACTAAATCGGTACACAAGTATTTACCCTCACCGGGATTTGAGCCAAGACATATGACAGTATAAATGTATTTCGCTTGAATTACCCTCGATGGGGATCGAACTAAGGACTATCTCAATATAAACGTAATTATGTTTTAACCTTGGCGGGATTCAAACCAAGGACGAACCCAATACAAAAGTACTTATGCATTAATTACCCTGAACAGGAATCGAAACAAGGTTTAGGTCAGTATAAATATATTTATGTTTTCCTTACCCTCGACGGGATTCGAACAAATGACTTGTCCTGTATAAATGTATCTACGGTTTAATTATCCTCGACGGCAATCGAATCAGGTAGTAGACCGGTATAAATGTAATTATGCTTCACTTACCCATGCCAGGAATAAAAACCAACCAAGATGGCAGACGTATATCACAAACATATAAGCGATTCACAGCTCAGTTGCGAGTGAGCAGTGGTCGGGGTAGGGCGCGTACTTAGTGTGGAATTACTCTCTCGGTACATGTACTTACTCTTGGTAGTGGTAATTGTTTAATACGCCATTACTCATCATGCAATTACTCATTGCACAATTACATACTTACATCTAATCACACTCTGTGGGTGCAGCCGAGTCTAGAAAATAACATCAAAGGGACAATTCACCGCAGTCGTGCGTGCTCAGTTCAATTATATTTTGCATGAGAACTATTTATTGTTAGGCGTTTCCGTTTCTGTCCGTTTTTAATCACAATAATTATAAAACAATCATAATTTATACATACAATTAAGTTAATGTTAAAATTAACACAAAATAAAACTATAAACAAATAAAACAACACTGTTATACTAACACAAGTATAAAACGCTTGAAGTACACATGTTTTTCAAAGGTTCGAGGGTCCGCAGTGGCTGAGCGGTTAGCGTGCTCGCCTCCCCACCAACGCGAACCGGGTCCAATTCTCGGTCGGGTCACTCCAGGATTTTCGCACGCGGGAATCGCGCAGGACGATGTCATTGGTCAGCGGGGTTTTCTCGGGGATCTTCCGCCCCCCCCGCCCTTGCATTCCAGCGCTGATCCATCATCACCTCATTTCACCCTCATCGGCTCCTCAACACCTCGTTGTTAAGAGCAGCCCAAATTTCTCAACCCAACTCAACAACTCAAAGGTGTCCGATTCAAAAAGCGTGGGAAAACCGCGAATGGGCTATAGTTAGGGGCAGTGATATTTCGCGAAAAGATTTCGAGACAAGATACAGTCCAAAGCACTGTAGGGGCGTCCAGCTTCTTTGATTGGCTAAAAAATGTTCTGGCCCGTGTTAACCGTTTGCGCACGAATCACGAAGGTTCAGTGTCGGAGTTACTTAGTCCTGAGTGGCTTGTGGTCAAAGACGGACACGGCGCCAGCAGCCAATGGAGGCATAACAACAGCTGAGGTGTGTATATAGTATTGAAGTCTACTGT
>NQII01004048.1:118932-132492 GCA_002778355.1 Clitarchus hookeri
TTCCACCGGTACTCTACGTCCTTGATCAACACCTGAAGTTTAGCAGCCGACTGGCACGCGTCGTCGCCTACATCCGCTCTGCCACTACTTCCGCCTACTTCTCCGCTTCTTAGAAGCGTTCCTACGACTCTCCTGCAGTTCCGGTCGCTGGACCGTCACTTCCGCCCGCACAGACTCTCGTAATTTGTAAACCTCAATTTGGCATTAACCTTTTATTGGCTAACCACCGCCGATCTCTCACGCGCACTTGGAAGGCCGCGCTGTCACGAGACCGAGAACCGAAGTATTGTTAATTCTACACAGGTTAGGAACAAAACAGGTTTTCTTATAGGAGTGTTTGGCATGGGGGAAATTTCCGCCGCTAGGTAAGCGCTAGTGTTCCAAAGAGATCACTATAAATTAAAATTTTATGCTACGTGAATAATTAAAGAGAATGATTCGACTTAGTTAAGAATTTATTTTATAATTGATTAATGATTACTGCATTTACTTTGTTTTTTAAATGAAAATAATAAAAAAAGATCCGGTACACATGCGAGACTAGCGCTTACCTAGTGGTGAAAATTTTAGTTGCTAAACTATAATCATTGAGCTTCCAAAAACTTGAGTAGAAGTAACCTTATCCGAAGTTCCCGTAACTCGTTAACCTGGACTCACAACCATCCGTCGCATATGTCAGTCGCCCGCACGTCCGGCGGTCACGTGGTCTTCAACCAATCGCAGGGCAATGTCTTTATATGCATCAATCAGTCAAATATTTCTCAAGCTTTAACGTTCAACGGGCGACGGATGGGCCACCGCCTTCTGACGACATTCCGTGGATGTGAATACACACTTTGAAATAAAATGCAAGGCGGTGGATACGTGTTTATTTTTCTTTTGTGGTAAATTCAGGAATTTAAAATGTAAACAACAATTCTGAATAAACTCATATCACGTAAAATCAATTATTTCTCCAGGATGTTTATCCCTTGAAAAAGTATTTCCAACTAAAATATACCTCGAACTAAAGAAATATCGCGATGTATGTTGTCACACTAAAATGTTGCGGTACGGAAGGATAGACAGACGACGGATTGTTGTGAGTCGCTTCCAACTGACGGGCGAAAACACAGACGGACGACTGACTGACGGACTGACAACTGACAGGTGCGTCGGATGGTTGTGAGTCCCGCTTTAGGCGGGTTTGCGAATGTAGTTGCAGCCAGACACACTTGGGTCGGATCATTGGACCGGAGGCGGGCTGCCGTGTTTGTGTTTGAACTGCGCTTCGGGCCCGTATTTCTTGCTGGTAACCACTGTTTGCTATCTTAACCCCTTCCTTAACGTATTGTCTCGAGTATACTAGTTCACGTTTGGCATGTTGCAGAACAGATTAAGTCTTGGCCAGTGCTGTACAGGTCCAGAATGCAGCACCAAGGCGGGAATTACCTTTCCCTGGGCAATTCCATTGGTCACCGCTGACACCCCAACTATTTTATGATTGGCTGTTTCTTGTGTAATGGATCTACTGAACCCCTTTCCATACGTTCCAAAATGTCCGTTACTGTAAGGAATATGTAAGCACTTCTCACACCAAAAATTTCTTCTTTTGCAACACCTGAAAGGAAAAATCTGTGTGTACGTTAAGGGGTTAATGTTGAGTTCAGGGATTTGGGCGGCCCTTAACAACGAGGTCTTCAGAGACGATGAGGATGAAATGTGGTGGGAATGGAGCAGCGCTGGAACGCAAGGGCGTGGGAAACGAGAGATGCCCAAGGAAACCCGCCTACCAGCGGCATCGGTAGAAGTGATTCCCACGTGAGAAAATCCTGGGGCTACCCCGCAGGGAATCGAAAGTTCGCGTTGGTGCGAAGCGAGTGCTCTATCTGATGTGCCGCTCCGGCACCTTTGTAACATATTTGCTTAGAACTGTGGCCGTGTCTTCGTGCCCTAGAAAAGTGCATCGAGGTCGTGACTTAAATTTCCGCTGCTCGAATTCACGCCAAGGGCACATTACGCACCCTAGAACGTTCCCTTCAACCAAGGGAACGAGTCACTTGTCCCTCTCGAACCCTAGATAGTTTCCTGATGCGCAACTGTTTGAAAGATTTCATCTGCTACTGTTTAGTACTTTGCACGACACAGCGAACAACACTTGCTAACGTCACAAAGACAAATGAAACTCACGTAGAGTGAAATTCGATAGAATAAAAGTGGCGATGGACACGAACAAAGACATCCGAATTCACAATAGAACCAGTTTTTTTTTAATATTTGCCAACTACTCTCTTAGCCTGAATCAGTTATATAAATCAAGTAAATAACATTTTCTGAAAATCAGTTGATAATCTACTGCCGACTGACGAATCAAACAAATTAACTGACTTATAGCAGTGGAATTCTTGACATTCAGTAGAAATCACAAATAAATAAGTGAAATTCAGCCACCATATTAATTATTTATCTGGCACTGATTATCATTGGCTCAATTATCACTGATTTGTCTCAATTCTCACTGATTCAAGTTTAGAGTATAAGTGCATCCTGCAAGTGTTAGTCCCCTACAATCTATGCTTGGTCTGGTACAGTATTTCGATGATTTCTGTATACATACTACCATGTCCTGTGATTGTACCCGCTTATGTTCTCCTGCGGTGGCACCTTCAGAGTGGTGAATTTTTTTTTGTAAATGAGTGTAGTTTCACTCTTGTCCGGCTAGTATGTTTTAGGTAGCAGCAGTCTTCAGAGGCCGTTTGTAATTCTGCTGGAGGACTCCAAAATAACACAGCATGCGTGATACGTTGGAAGTACCGTTCAGATTAGGGTTGCCAACTTTATCAGATTTTCCATAAGGGACGTGTCTAACAACCCTACACACAACTGACCTCGAAGAAATGTCCAAGGAAAGTAATTATTCAAAAATAAAAGTTCGAAATGCTATCTGTTCTTTCCAATCCACTACCAAAAATATTGCAATCGAAAATCTTATATCTTATGCCAGGCTTAGTATTATGAACACAAGGCTGCTTAACAATATCTGGATTCTGTTCCATAGATCCTTGTTTGCCGAGAAAAATAAATGTTTATCTCAGCTCTTTCACTTGTGGTCGCCTGCCGACTCTGGTTTTTTTTATGCAATAATGTACATGCGTAGTGTTTCGCGTCGCTTTGCCATCGTGTGAAACAGGACATTTTCGTTTGCAAAGTACGCATTTACCTGTCCTGTAATCGCGGAAGTGGTAAATTACTGACACCGTGTTTAACAATATTCAGATTAATTTCGAAGAAGTCTGAGATACGGGATATGTGATGTTCAGTCCTGTGTCCATACGTGATAATTCTTTCTGCCCCAGGATTCGGGAAATTCCGTACAATACGGAACAGTTGGCAACCCTTCATTCAGTACTCGCCTGGGTCACGTTTTCTTACTTGTAGGTGGGGCCGCGGTGGCTAAGCGGTTAGACAGCTCGCCTCCCACCAAGGCGAACCGGGTTCAACCCCGTGTCGGGTCACTCCCGGAATTTTTCGCATGTGGCAATCGTGCCGAACGATGCCGCTGGTCTGTGGGTTTCCTCGGGGATCTCCCTCATTGGCTCTCAAGACCTCGATGTAAAGAGTCGCCCAAATTTCTTCACTCAGTTCACTCACTTATTGCAGATATTGAAGACACGTTTAATAGTTTCGTCTAAAAACGAGTTTTTGAAAGATTCTGCAACGCAGCCCAAGCTTCACGTAGGTGACAGCGTCGACTTTAATTTGGTGGAATCCGAGGAACTTTATCTGCTATCCAATAGGAATGAAGCCTTAAATAAGCCTAGTCGTGGGCAAATACAGTGGTTGATAAAGTTCTTCTCAACAGGCTGGTCCGAAGTTACTGATACCATAAAATTTCTTAACAGAAAAATTCAATATTTGATAAATTTTTTTAGATAATACTCAACATGTAGACTTTACTAATACTGCCGCTTCCGAAAAAAAAAAAAAAAAAAAAAAAAAAAAAAAATATATATATATATATATATATATATATTACGCTATTTTCAGTAATTATTTGTAACAGCCATAATTTTATTGTTTTTTATCAAAGAAAAATTATCTAAACTAGTTTTTAAATTGATAAAAGGACGACTAAAACCCGTTATCTTAACTACTTAAAATAATTACTTAGTGAAAGTAATTTTATGACAATTCAAGGACAACAACAAATAAAAACGTGGAAAAAATGTAGTGATTAATTTGCGACTTAATTATTTATTTTTGCGATTTAACGTATGTCTTCAGTATATTATGCCTTCATGCTTCAGTTTAATCATCTCGTTTCTGCAAGCAAGTTAATTTCCATCATTTTACAAGAAAATAATGGAGCTGCTATTTGGACACTTATTTAAGCAAAACTATGAAGTTATTTTTTTTTATATTTTACTTTATATGATATTAAATTTAATGTGTACAATTAGAGAAGTATTTGTGGGAATATAAATTATTGATAATTTTTGCTATCCTGGCCTTGTAAGATTGGCCATATTCATTGGGACGAAATACCCTGGGGCTTCAATGGACGATTTCAGGAGAGAAAGTCATTAGAGAAGTTACCAAAGTCAAACAGGACCTAAATGTATTATTTATCAGGATGTATGTTGCAGTTCTCTGTTCTCTTGCCGTCCTAACTACGAAGGTTGTGAGACTAGCAATTCTTTCCCGACTACTAATCAACCTAGGGCAGATGTCGGTAAGGTTGACGAGAAAGCGATGCCACGCCCCTTGCTGCTAGTTTCAGAAAACCCTTTGCTGCTAGTTTCAGAAGGCCCCTTGCAGCTAGTTTCAGAAGGTCCCTTGCTGCTAGATTCAGAAGGCCCATTGCTGCTAGTTTCAGAAGGTTCCTTGCTGCTAGTTTCAGAAGGCCACTAACATCTCTCCCGACCACTTCTACTCCCGGTATAGTTTGTAAGTCTTCCTGAACGATCGTGACAAATTGACAGGGAGAAAAAAATCTTCAGGCACACAAAACCGCTATTTCAGTGTTTGTTTTTTTAAAGTATTGCAGCAGGTTTGAAATTATTTTAAGAGACCTTTACAACAATACTATTATAAACAATAAACGATACGTTAGCTTTACCCATTCAGACACATTGTACACAAATGATAATATAATAACTTAAAGCACGGAATCATGCAGACTCGGAAAACAGTGTTTTAACGCACATTTGGACTGATATAAGGCGATGGTAATTTGGAATTTTAAAATGGTAAAACAAAATTCTAAGTAAATTACATTTAAAGCTTGCCAGTGTAATTTGTTGAACTTACGGATACAGGCCGCTTGTAGTTAATTGAGCTCTATTGGATGTTCTGCTTAGGACCTTATTTTATTACCAACTGAAAACGGACTGAATCGACCATGCCTTCAAATTTTAGCTATCCTGTAAAATTTTCTTTCCGTATCACATTTACAGAAGAAGAATTAGCTCAAATGAAGTGCATCACACTGGTGGAATATTTGCGCACATAGTCGGCAAATCAATACTAGGCGCTGAAAAATTTCGCGAAGGCATTTTAGGACAAGCTAAACTTAAAATACGTGTACATAAATAATATGTTTGTAACTGTATCACAGTTTATTAGTAGGGCCAGTGACTTTTCGTGTATAAATCGGAGCACACAATAGACTTCAATACTATATACACATCTCAGCTGTTGTTATACCTCCATTGGCTGCTGGTGCCGTGTCCGTCTTTGACCAAGCCACTCAGGACTAAGTAACTCTGACACTGAACCTTCGTGATTTGTGCGCAAACGGTTAACACAGGCCAGAACATTTTTTAGCCAATCAAAGAAGCTGGATGACCCTANCCTTCGTGATTTGTGCGCAAACGGTTAACACAGGCCAGAACATTTTTTAGCCAATCAAAGAAGCTGGATGACCCTACACTGCTTTGGACTGTATCTTGTCTCGAAATATTTTCGCGGAATATCACTGCCCCTATTTATTAGACACGCCCAGGTGAACTCTGAGCCAATGGCACACCTGCAAGGGAACAAGCGCCGTGTCACGTGGTCTGTGATAGAGTTGGTTACACACTGGAAGAGCAGCCAATCAACAGAAAGCTGATATTCTACAATACATAGCACCTTGAAGTCTAGCCTAAAGGGAGTTTAAATCGCGTAATTTCCCTGACCCTAGCCGTTACACAGCATTGCCATTTCTGGTTTATTCCTATATGAACCTATGAAAACCTGTTTGCAATGTGAAGCTCAGTGACCAACGATCTTACCTGTGGGTAAATTATTCGCAGACCGTCTAACTGGTCTAGGCCATAATCCTACTAATATTTTAAATGCGAAAGTCTCTCTTTGTGTGTCTGTATGTTTGTTACCACTCAGCTCCATAACGGCTGAACGGATTTTGATGCAATTTTGTATGTNTCTCTTTGTGTGTCTGTATGTTTGTTACCACTCAGCTCCATAACGGCTGAACGGATTTTGATGCAATTTTGTATGTAGGTACTTTAGGTCCTGGAATAGGACATAGGATACTTTTTATTCCGGAAAGTTGTACGGGTCCTATGGAATAACAACAAAACGTAATTATGCAACGGCTGGGAACGTGACCGAAATATATTTTTTCCTCTGGTGTCAGAGTNTCTCTTTGTGTGTCTGTATGTTTGTTACCACTCAGCTCCATAACGGCTGAACGGATTTTGATGCAATTTTGTATGAAGGTACTTTAGGTCCTGGAATAGGACATAGGATACTTTTTATTCCGGAAAGTTGTACGGGTCCTGTGGAATAACAACAAAACGTAATTATGCAACGGCTGGGAACGTGACCGAAATATATTTTTTCCTCTGGTGTCAGAGTTTATCAGGCCACCCAAGGACCTCTGAAATGGCTTAACGACTGCTATCAATCGATGACAACCAGGACCAAATATTTAACGTGACCTCCGAAGACCGGAAGCGCTCAGATGTTATGCCACTAAACGGTCACCCATCCAAATTTGGGCCACTGGGAACGTTGCTTAACTTTGGTGATCGATTAAGATCCCTCAGCCAAGTGCAAAAAGTAGTACCTAGGTACACTTATTTCTAAAGCTACAACTTGATGTAACTCACGTTTTGATTTTCATACATCGACGCTGGAAAGCGGAAATGTGGTAACTACGCGATAGTTGCACAGGTACACTCCAAAAACAATACCCTACCTCTTGGCTATCGGGTAAAAAATATTTCCTTCCTTCTGGGTTGCAGTAATCAGTTAAAAACCTAGGCCAACATGGTATAATTTTATAATTCTGTTTTCACATAAATGAAATGTCTTTTCCCAATTTACTTATTAGTGTATCACTGTAAAACTCAATTGTACCCGGGCGAAGCCGGGCCGGTTCGCTAGTTGTTTCCTAAAGTAAAGCGTACAGCTCCTTGGCTGCGGTAACGAAACAAGTGTTGTGTCGACCTAAGTACAGCGCGCATCATAATTTATTTTGTTTGCAACACCTTAAACCGTACACTCAAGCGGGGCTGGAAGGGTTACGTTAGCGTGTTTAGTTTCAATTGACGCGCCAAGCGCTGTTAGCGCGGATGTGTACAGTTGCGTGAGAGCCTCGCCATGTTGGTTTTCGCTACAGTCACGTATCTGTGTGCAGTTATGCAGGCGTCATCGCTCTGTGGCATACATCACGTAGCACAAGAAATGCTGACTCAAGAACAAACCGTGTTGCAATTCTGTGTGCTGTGAAACGGCGAGTTTTTGCCGTTTCCAAAGGGAACAAACAGCACAGTACCAAAAAGCAGCCCTAAATGGCTGTTTTTTTTAAAATCATTCCTACATAAGCCAGTAGGTGGCTTACTTATTTAAATAACACAACATTACATATTAACAGAGACCTGAAAAATTCACGATTTGAATGACCTGTAGGCTAGACTCTACACAGCATTACGCACAACTATGCTGTCACAGTGGAAGGCAATGATTGGGCCAGCCTTCTCTAGGAGGTGTCGAACACCGAGCGGACCAATTGTTAAAGTTATATAAATGCACGTGTTTTGCATTCTAGCTTGACCTAAAATGAATCCGCGAATTCTTCAGGTCTCTACACATGAAATAATAATTTTTTGCGTCCGTTTCTAATGTGCATGAACACTTGAGAGCACTCAGCATCCCTCATCGGAAGTGCGTGTTATTCTCGTAGATCAGCACATCGCACGCACGTTTAATAGTTACGCAGAAAAAAAACGCGTATTTCAAAGACTAAGCATTGCAGTTCAAGCTTAAGGTATAACTTAAGTTTAACGTGTGATTAGGTGAGAAGATGATTTTTAAAAGCGCTTGTCGCCAAAAAATTAATTATTTTATATTCGCACGAAATGCTGTTCATCTTATAGGTAGGGACACCCGATTTTCGCGGGAAAATGTCACGACCTGTTGTACTTCATAACACTTTAGCTCAGATCCAATTTCGTGATTGGCAGATCTAGGTGTTACGCGTCCTAGCTGTCTACCCGCCAATCACAAACGTACAGTATCGGAGTAAACCAATTCCTATTGCTCAGTCAAGAAGAAAATGTCTTCTCACGACAACACACCACCAATAAGCGAAAGGATACTGCTGCACGCCCGTAGTGTATTGAAGTCTATCATGTGCGGAAATCTTTTCGCGAAATTCGGGTGTCCTTACTTATAGGCATTACTTGCAAGTACTATTTCCTCACATAAATAAATTTTAGACGCCATATTTTATACACAACGTCCTGCCAAAATCATAATATTAGTGCTTCAAACTTAAGTGCGTAAAAATCGGAGCACACAGTAGACTTCAATACTATATACACACTTCAGCTGTTGCTATACCTCCATTGGCTGCTGGTGCCGTGTCCGTCTTTGACCAAGCCACTCAGGACTAAGTAACTACGACACTGAACCTTCGTGGTTCGTGCGCCAACGGTTAACACGGGCCAGAACATTGTTTAGCCAATCAAAGAAGCTGGACGACCCTACAGTGCTTTGGACTGTATCTTGTCTCGAAATATTTTCGCGAAATATCACTGCCCGTAAATATAAGTTGTAAAAACTAATTGATTTACCGAAATAAGATAATTCACATTAAATAAGAGGGCATGAGTTACTTCAAGGAATCTTTAAAATCTCGCAATAATATGTTGTTGCAATTTTTAGAAAAATTTCAAAATAAGGATACTAGTGCTAAATTTTTATTTCTAAAAGTGAATGATTGTTTGTAAAATACATTTTGCTAATCATACCTTTCAGTCGCACTCATTGAATTTTCTAAAATTGATTTCGTCTATTTTATTTTACGGTTTTAATAATACTAAATTTGTGATTTCGAAATAACCTCATGAAAAAAACTATTTAATTTAAGATATGTTTTATTTAAGGGAAGAGTGCTACAGATATACTTCCTGTTTTCTGCGAAAATATTCCTCGACTAGTTGTACTCCAAAACACGTTAGTTCAGAACCAGAATCCCTATGATTAGGGACGTGCAGATTTCGCGTTATTTTCTGACATCAGACTAAACTGCAAGTTTTCGTAATCTCGTTTGAATTACGTCATTGGCCGAAAATCTGCCTATTTCGCACGACAGGAATAGCGAGCCGATAATAACTCTTCAACAGTAGAGCGAGCAATCTCTTATAAAGCTGTCATCAAGATGAATGACGTCATATAAGAGGCGTCAGCCAATTAACGCACACAGTGCTCTCAGACGTGTCTAGAGCACTGACATCTAGCCTGATTGTATTGTGATTGGCCCAGTCGAGTAGACAATGTTTTCTCACACAGCCAATAGCCAAAGTAAATCAGCTACCATGCACGTAACAAGTCAAGGTCTAGCTTGCGTATAGATATTTTCGCGGAAAACAGGTCGCCCTACTTAGGTAATGTCTGCAAGTTGAATGGAGTTTCACACAAGTATAAAATAATGCATTTTTTTTATGACCAGCACTTTTAAAGTCTTGCGCTGGCAATTGCCTGTAAGTTAATAGGATAGGCTATAGAGGTACACAGATTTAACGAATTCATTTCGCAACAGACTAGATTTCTCAGTGCGCTGCATTCCCGGGTCACAATTCTACATTCCCGGGTCACAATTCTACATTCCCGGGTTAATATGCTACATTCCTGGGCCACAATGCTACATTCTCTGATCACGATGCTACATTCCCTGGTCACGGCGCTACATTCCCTGGTCATGGTGCTACATTACCGGTCACAATGCTACATTCCCGGGTTACTATGCTACATTTCCGCATCTCAAAGCAACATTCCCGGGTCACGATGCTACATTCCCTGGTCACGGTGCTACATTTCCGGGTCACAATGCTACATTCCCGGGTTACTATGCCACATTCCCGGGTCACAATGCTACATTCCCGGGTCACAATGCTATATTCCCGGGTCACAATGCTACATTCCCGGGTCACAATGCTAAATTACTGGGTCACAATGCTACATTCCCGGGTCACAATGCTACATTACCGGGTCACAATGCTACATTCCCGGGTTACTATGCTACATTCCCGGGTCACAATGCTACATTATCGGGCCACAATGCTACATTCCCTGGTCACGATGCTACATTCCCTGGTCACGGTGCTACATTTCCGGGTCACAATGCTACATTCCCGGGTAACAATGCTTGTTCATTCATTGGCAGCCGTCATGGACAGTAGAGACTATTTTTTTTCGTTCACCATGGTAGCACGTGATACGGCCACAATACTTGTTCCTGCCTGTTACTAGCTGAAATGTAGCGCAGGTCGAGTTAAAAAAAAAAAACGTGTTGAAGCCACAAAACGAACATTTAAGTATAC
This sequence comes from Clitarchus hookeri, assembly GCA_002778355.1. Taxonomy (NCBI): domain Eukaryota; kingdom Metazoa; phylum Arthropoda; class Insecta; order Phasmatodea; family Phasmatidae; genus Clitarchus; species Clitarchus hookeri. Next base: position 129,744 of record NQII01004048.1, read on the forward strand.
ATGCTTGAAGTATAAGTAGGACTACATGTTATTGGCCGAAACATTTACTCGGAGGCTAGATTACAATGTCCTATGGCTAGAGACCTGAAGAATTTGTGGATTCATTTTAGGACAAGCTAGAATTCAAAACACATGCGTTTATATAACTTAATCCACTGGCCCACGCCGTATTTGACACTTCCTGGAGAATGCTGGTCCAATCGTCGCCTTCCACTGTGACAGCAAGCAACCAATGTGCAGTTGATGTCGGCATATTTGTACATAAGCCTTTAGAGTCTAGTCTGCAGGTAATTGAACTCGCGATTTTTCCCGGCCTCTACCTATGGCATACGCACAGTTTTCCTTCGGTTATTGGCCACGAGTCTTTGTCAGGAGACAGTCTGACTGGGCCAATCAGAACCAGGCAACTCCGACACCGAGTGTCCGTGATTCTCGGGTAGGCACCTGCGACGCGCGACAGTTAAAAACCGTTCGATCACGAAAGTGGATCTGAGCTCTAGTGTTGTGGAGTACAAGTTGTCCTGGAATCTTTCCTCGGGAAACAGGTGGCTTTAAGCATAACCTACACAGAATGAGTTTGCAAATTTCTCGCACCTATAAGGGTAGGGAATCACTTTCGCCAAGCCATCCCCAGATGTTCGGAACAGAACCTGTGATAGCACAAATCGTAGTTGGGTATTTTTTTATATTTGTTCTTTAATTTTGTTTTTAAATGTAAACAACAAATTGAATAAAAAGTAAATAAAAATTAAAAATATTACCATTAAAATAAAGACATTGGTAAAACATACGATGAACAAGTAAAACCATTCACATACATAGGGCCAGTGACTTTTCGCGTAAAAACCGGATACACAGTAGACTTCAATACTATATACACACCTCAGCTGTTGTTATACCTCCATTGGCTGCTGGTGCCGTGTCCGTCTTTGGCCAAGCCACTTAGGACTAAGTAACTCCGACACTGAACCTTCGTGATTCGTGCGCAAACGGTTAACACAGGTCACAACATTTTTTTAGCAAATCAAAGAAGTTGGACGACCCTACAGTGCTTTGGACTGTATATTGTCTCGAAATCTTTTCGCGAAATATCACTGCTCCTACACATACATACACTTATACTAGGTTTCTCAAATACCAATGTAATCATATTGTATAACAATTATAGATTCAAGAAATTCAGTCACAGAGGAAAAGGCTTTTCCTTTAAAATACGTAGAGACCAGTTTACTAAACAGAGCAATACTTAGCATAACAGTAACGAATTTCACAATGTAACGTGATATACAAGCGCAGGTATGTGCTGTTCATGGTTATTTGAGCATTTTTGAAAGCCCTGCCTAGGATCTACTTGTATTCTCATTGTGTATCCTTCCACCATAACATTGCCGTGAGTCTGCTCACTTTGTTTATAAGTCATCCAAATGAAATCGTAGAATTGTATCTCTCATTTTTAAATATAGCTCCATTCACGGCCACTCCCAGCTTTTCTGAAGCCTTGCGAAAGATCTACTTCCAGGATATTTCTCCGCCTCATGAAAATGAAGCTCAACATAGTCTAGAAAATTCCACCAAAAAGGCAACGCACCTCATTCGTGTGCACTCAGTGTAATATAATTTTGCATAGGAATTACTTCTTACTAGGCATTACCAACAAACCTATTTTCTCTGTGTAGTTGTATTCACATTAACTGAAAATTAAATTTTATAAGAATTATAAAACTCTTGCAAACCACTTTCAGCGACTAGTGATTTAAACGTCACAGGTTTAATAAGAAGTTCAGAATTGNTTAAATTTTATAAGAATTATAAAACTCTTGCAAACCACTTTCAGCGACTAGTGATTTAAACGTCACAGGTTTAATAAGAAGTTCAGAATTGAGAACACTTTTCCTAATACTCTGCCCATGTCTCTGAAGCTATTGCAGTAAGTAATTGCGTCAAATATGGCAAGTCACGCGCGGGGAGAATTTTTTTTTTCGGAGGTTGTTTTCAAAATTTTTTGATTATCGGGTTAATCGGCGGGGGCAGGGCGGATGTGGAAAACCTTGCCGGCGCTCGCAACTCACGCGGTTTTGTCCGCTGGCCCGTGAAGAGGCGGTACGCACGCCGTGAAGGACGGGCTGTGATTGGCCCGCGGCGTGGAAAGACGGGAAGTGCGGCGAGAGGGGTGTGCCGTACAGTTTTCGGTTTCCTGCTGCAAGGTTTTGCACCCAAACGCTGAAGATAACAGCTACTTATTATTTCTGGGGGAAAGGGGATTGCCTCAAGGCTCTTAACATCGAGGCCTTGAGAGGCTATGAGGGTGAAGTGAGGTGAGTATGGAGCAGCAACGTAATGAAAGGTCGGAGGAAACGGGAGATCCCCGAGAAAACCCGCCAACCAGCTGCATCGCCCGGAACAATTCCCACGTGCGAAAATGCGTTGGTGATCCCACCGAGAATCGAACCACGTTCGCATGTGTAGGAGGCGGGTGCCCTAGCCTATACATCACTGGAGGCGGAGGGGGGGGGGGCATAAGGCAAATGTCATGTCGGTGCAAGTTTTCTGAACCCGCCATCACGTGACTATCTATAGTCAGTTCGCGGTTTCTTCGCGCTGTTTGAAAAATAACCTTTAAAAAATCGCGCCATGTATGACGTGTTTCGTAGTTTCCTAGATATGCCACGTAAGCGTTTTATACTTGTGTTAACATAGAAATATATTACTTCTTGTTAGATTGAACTTTTCCGTATGTTTTATATATATA
>NQII01004048.1:134771-173780 GCA_002778355.1 Clitarchus hookeri
AATTCAAAACACGTGTGTTAATAAAACTTCAGCCACGGGGTTGGACACCTCATTGAGAACGCTGGCCCAATCGTCGCCTTCCACTGTGACAGCAAACCACCAACGTGCAGTTGATATCTGCAAATTTGTACATAAGACTGTAGAGTCTAGCCTGCAGGTCATTGAGCTCGCGAATTTTTCAGGTCTCTACTCATCGGCCTTCAGAACCTCGATGTTACAAACCGCCCATATCTCTTCACTCATTCACATGCGCCAACAAAATGGCGACTACAGCCGGCGACATGTCGGAACCATAGACCAAAGATGAGGCAGACCGACTCCTCGTGTTGTGCGCATGAGAACAACACTGACCTACCCCACACCAACACAACTGTCGATGTCACGTGGTCAGCAGCGTCGCACGAGTTTCTCTACGTCTTACTTTTCAAAAGACAAGCCTTTTACATGAATAAATTTAATCGTAATTTTTTCCGACGACGATTGTAATCAGAAAATATAACGAGAAGGTAAGAAGCTACCTGGCATTTGAACAACATCGAATTGCCACTAGAGAAACGGAACTTTCGCGGATTCATTCCGCAACACGCTAAACTCCACAGTCATTTGTGCACGTGAGAATCAGTTGGTTGTTCGTTCGTTGTTGCTCCAGGTTTAAGCCCATGCCAGGTACCGTGGGGTTAGGTCCTGGCTTCATTTACAGGCTCGTTATTGGTCGAAAGTCGTCCGGGGCGTGCCTAACCAGCTGGGGTCCAATGGAAGCAGAAACTCAAATGTACAGGCGATTGAAGTTTAACTTGTCCTCAAACTAATTCGTAATATTTCTGGGTGTCCAACTATCGCCTGACTATGGGAGCAGATCGCAGCGCCCCAAACGCCGTGAATATTTTATTTGCAGTTTATTGTTTCGTTTCGGATCCTGTTGTGTTACTTTGATTTTTGAGTAATTTGTTATCTAAGGATTTAATTGATTCTTGATTTATAGAAACATACATATCCACAAAATGTAAACACAGATGTTTTAATTTTTATTTAAATTTTGTGTTCTTGTTGTATATCTCTGAGTTTTTCGGGACATACCACAAAGTACTGTAATGAAATATGTACAATTAAATAAGGTTTATCAGGTTTACATAAAAAAATTAAAATTTTTATTATCAACATCTCTGTAAAAAAATCAGATGGGGGAAATAAAATCAGTTACCTTGAAAATAAAATAATACAGAACTAGTATAAGACGTCGATGTACTTACATAGAAACTATCTTTTTATTTTGTTTAATTTGTTGAATATACAGAAAATTTTGCATATTTTTGTTTTGTGTTTGTTTAATAACAAAAAAAAAAAAATTCTGCTGATCAATTCTGAGCAATAAATATAAAAAATATAAAACAAACCCTGCACGACACGTTATCATGCAAAACTTCATCAGAAGTTTAATAAGTTTTCCCCTAGATATAGCATTTGAGAAATGTTTGAAATAGTGAGTCTTTTTGCAGTGTTAACTCCGTCATTAGGTGTGGAAATACCGAACACAGAAACATGGTAATGACGGCACAAAACGCCAGACAGCTACATTGCGACACGGGCGAGGGAAAAGGGAGTTGATAATTACCGGTGGCGAACAGCCTTTCTCCGGAGTATGTCAACCCCTCTCCGCCCCTCCGCTCACTTAACACCGGGGCACGAGCGTGCAGATGTTGGACAGAGACTCACGGCGACCACTTTCCCCCACCAGCCCACAGCCTGCCGGGACAGCTCTAACTGCCGTTTCACCCGGCTGGTTTTTACGCGGCTCGGGCTCCTTTCATTCGTCAAGGTCGTTCGCTGGCTGATCGGGGACTGATACCATGCCACGCATTTCGCGATTTTAAGTAAGCAGTTTTTTTCTTCTTTTCCACGATTTTTCTTTTGGAAGTTGTATTGAAATTTTTTATCTCGACGGAGCATAAATAATAGTTTCACAAAATTTCGTTAGAATTTTTTACGCAATTTCTGCTTTGGTTCTTTTCCGATTTGTGGCTGGAGCGAAAAAAAAGTGCTTATATTGTGCGAACAAATAAGCATATGGTTAGGGGCAGTGATATTTCGGGGAAAAAGATTTCGAGACAAGATACAGTCCAAAACACTGTAGGGTTGTCCAGCTTCTTTGATTGGCTTAAAAATTGTTCTGGCCCGTGTTAACCGTTTTCGAACGAATCACGAAGGTTCAGGGTCGGAGTTACTTAGTCCTGGGTGGCTTGGTCAAAGAAGGACACGGCACCAGCAGCCAATGGCGGTATAACAACAGCTGAGGTGTGTATATAGTATTGAAGTCTACTGTGTGCTCCGAGTTTTACGAGAAAAGTCACTGGCCCTACATATGGCGGTAATCCTACTGCCGCTACTAGGCTTACTACTACTGCTAATATTACTACCACTACTATTAGTAATAATAAATAACAACAATATTAATAATTTTGACTTGGTATTGGGCAGCCATCCGGTAGCAATTTAATCCACCTCTCCTCTTCACTTCCTCTACATTCCTCTCCCAGGCACAATCACTGACACGTGCCTAAAAAAGTTGTTAAAATAAGGACGAAAGTAGTTTCATGTCACAAACGTTGAATTAGAAGTTTTAGGTTAACATTTGTGAATACTAAAATTATTATTTATTTTGATTCCAATTTTTATTTACATACGTGTTAAAATTATAAAATTTGTAAAACATTTACTTTTATAGTATTTTTTACTGCTTCAGTTGACCGGTGCATGAATAAAGTGACAGGCCCTCGATAATATTGATCTTATGTATGGTGGAATAATATAAGATGTATATCTTAAGCAGGACTTTCAAAAGTTCTCCGTTCACCGTGAACAGCCTATACCATTCATCGCCAAGTATTTCTNGGTAATCCTACTGCCGCTACTAGGCTTACTACTACTGCTAATATTACTACCACTACTATTAGTAATAATAAATAACAACAATATTAATAATTTTGACTTGGTATTGGGCAGCCATCCGGTAGCAATTTAATCCACCTCTCCTCTTCACTTCCTCCACATTCCTCTCCCAGGCACAATCACTGACACGTGCCTAAAAAAGTTGGTAAAATAAGGACGAAAGTAGTTCCATGTCACAAACGTTGAATTAGAAGTTTTAGGTTAACATTTGTGAATACTAAAATTATTATTTATTTTGATTCCAANCATGTCACAAACGTTGAATTAGAAGTTTTAGGTTAACATTTGTGAATACTAAAATTATTATTTATTTTGATTCCAATTTTTATTTACATACGTGTTAAAATTATAAAATTTGTAAAACATTTACTTTTATAGTATTTTTTACTGCTTCAGTTGACCGGTGCATGAATAAAGTGACAGGCCCTCGATAATATTGATCTTATGTATGGTGGAATAATATAAGATGTATATCTTAAGCAGGACTTTCAAAAGTTCTCCGTTCACCGTGAACAGCCTATACCATTCATCGCCAAGTATTTCTGAGATAGGAAGACCAGGCTGATGAGATAGAACCGAATTATAAAACTAGAGGCGATGTTACCGACTTATAAAATGTAATCTTTTATAATAATGTTTGAATTTGACAATGTTAGATAAATTGATTAATTTGTTACAACAGTGATATCATTTGTTAACAATATTTTTTTTCGGCTAACAATATTGTATGTAATAAAGTGTAGCAAAGGTTTTTTTTAAAAAGTTTGGGTTGTTGTTGTGTTATAATTATGCATTATATCTTGAAAACGAAAGTTATTAAATGAGAGAAGTAGACGTGAAATATTAAAAAATTGTTATATGTAATGAAATATATATTAAGTTTAGGACATTACAAAAATTTTCGCTAGTATTTGAATATTGCATTATAGCAAATATTGCAATATCACTGTTTCCATTACATTACTACCACATCACGCCACCAAAATGACGTCACCGGCCAGTAACATGTCGGAACTTCGTTCGCCAATCAGCGCCCGGCATGCTATTAACCAGGAGGCAATCAAGCCAATAGGGAATATTCTTAATGTGCAATAGCCAATCGAGCTCGAGGTCCACCCCCACAACTCGCGCGACCAACCAGCGAACCGAGTTCGCTGACATCAAAGGAAGATCCATGCCATTCCCACATTACTTTAAGATTAATGATGTTGCAACTAAGACATTTTTAGTTCAAAACACGTGTGTTTAGATAACATTACCCATTGGTACACACTGTGTTGGACACCTCCTGGAGGACAATGGCCCAATCGTAGTCTTCCACTCTGACAGCAGACAGCATATGAGTAGGGCCAGTGGCTTTCGTGTAAAAATCGGAGCACACAGTAGACTTCAATACTATACACACACCTCAGCTGTTGTTATACCTCCACTGGCTGCTGGTGCCGTGTCCGTCTTTGACCAAGCCACTCAGGACTAAGTAACTCCGACACTGAACCTTCGTGGTTCGTGCGCAAACTGTTAACACGGTCCAGAACATTGTTTATCCAATCAAAGAAGCTGGACGACCCTACATTGNGTGGTTCGTGCGCAAACTGTTAACACGGTCCAGAACATTGTTTATCCAATCAAAGAAGCTGGACGACCCTACATTTCTTTGGAATGTATCTTGTCTCGAAATATTTTCGTGAAATGTCACTGCCCCTACCTATGCGCAGTTGATGTCGGCATATTTGTACATAAGACTGTAGAGTCTAGTCTGCAGGTCATTGAACTCGCGAATTTTTCAGGTGTCTACGAGTGAGCTCCAGACGTGTTTAGTGGTCGCAGATATAAACCAGCACTAACGTAGATCAGTAGCATGGTTTACGAATCAGATGCCCAGATGGAAAATCATTGGTTACCGAGTCTAGCAGTGTACAGTCCCGAGAAAATATTATCTTCCCGTGGAACATGCAGACAATTGTGTACACTGGGAATGAAAGGGTTAACTAGTCTGTGGTGTTAACCCATTCTCACCCAGTGTACATAGTTGGGGACCTTACGCGAATGCAGGTAATTTTTGCTCCGTACTGCACACTGCGAAGCTCCATGCCCAATGATCTTATCTGTGGCTAAATTATTTGCAAACCGTCCTACTGGTCTAGGACGTAANAGAGTCTAGTCTGCAGGTCATTGAACTCGCGAATTTTTCAGGTGTCTACGAGTGAGCTCCAGACGTGTTTAGTGGTCGCAGATATAAACCAGCACTAACGTAGATCAGTAGCATGGTTTACGAATCAGATGCCCAGATGGAAAATCATTGGTTACCGAGTCTAGCAGTGTACAGTCCCGAGAAAATATTATCTTCCCGTGGAACATGCAGACAATTGTGTACACTGGGAATGAAAGGGTTAACTAGTCTGTGGTGTTAACCCATTCTCACCCAGTGTACATAGTTGGGGACCTTACGCGNCTGGGAATGAAAGGGTTAACTAGTCTGTGGTGTTAACCCATTCTCACCCAGTGTACATAGTTGGGGACCTTACGCGAATGCAGGTAATTTTTGCTCCGTACTGCACACTGCGAAGCTCCATGCCCAATGATCTTATCTGTGGCTAAATTATTTGCAAACCGTCCTACTGGTCTAGGACGTAATTAGTTCATATAACTATAGCCGAACATATAGCCCACAGCTCACTGGTTATGACAACGAAACAAGGGTAGCAATGACTTACGTACAGTGCGCATCATATTTTTTTGTTTGCAACACCTTAAGACGGAAATTAAAGTGGGTCTGAAAGGGTTAACTCGCACACTGTGCACATGTTTCAAATACAGAGTGTCCAGCGGTGTTCTGCCACCCGCGCTTATCGCTCTAGTCACGTTGTGAAACACGCCGCTCCATATTCCAGGACAGCATCGCAGTAGCGATGCTCGAGATACGCCATGTCGTGAGTGGCATGTCGCTCCAGGGTGGTACGCACCCTGCGGCCTTGGGACTCGCGAGTGCAGCACGCACGTGGTTCTCGCGTCCCACGCCTCGGTTCCTTGCAAGCGCTCCGTGTCGCAAGTGCAGACCAGTGGCCCGGTTATAAAAATGTTATAATTTTTTTTTCGTCCACACCATCGAGTCGAGGAGCGAGCGAGAATGGCCGGAGCCGGCTCGTTTTGAATACGCGGACCTGGTTGCCTGTAGAAGGCGTGAGGAGGGGGGCGTGGCCCGCACGTGATTGTGCAAGAACTGCCCTGCTCCACCTACTAACTCGGCGAGTGCATTGACGCACCGCTCCTGATATCGCGCTCGGACACGTGACCACAATCGTAACACAGGACACATAACCCTTCCAGACTCACATTAACTCCCTAAGGCTACCGCATACCTAGGGCATTTCTTCGCGTTAAGGGCGACACTACCACGCGCATCAAGTGCGCCATCGCCTCTAAGCGCAAAGGCTCTCAACTGGCGCGTAGTGTTTTCTCTTCGCACTGCGTGTACCTATGCAACTTTCAGCGATGATATTATTATTATTTTATTGATTGGAGGTCTGTGGGAAGGTTCAATTCAGGGATGGCCCCTCAGTGGTTTTGTATGGATCTGAGGCGTACATTTTGAGATGCAGCGCTTAAAAAAAAAAAAAAGCAAGGTTTTTTTTTAGCGATTTTGGAGTACTCTGAAATAGTGTTCGTAATGTGCGTGACGTGTTGAAAGCACTCAACAGCCGTCGTCTGAAGTGTGTGTTCTTTACGTAGAACAGCACTTTAGACGCATGTTGAATAGTTTCTTTGAAAAACGCGTGTTTCGAACACGCTGCACCGCAGTTCAAGCGCGCGCCAGGTAGACGGGCGCCTTAACGTACTATCCCGGATATACTCGTTCACGAATGACGTGTTGCGAAATAGGTGAAATAAAGATCGGAACTGTACAAAACCAGAAACCAGCACCAGTAAAAGCAACGCCTTTTTTCATGGCTAATGCTATTGGCTACCGCTAGCACACCAAACTTTTATCATTGGTTACTGCCGGTGCCAAAAACCAATATAAATTATTTTCATATGTTCCATCATGTCAGTTATGACCAGAGAGCAGAAAATCTCGCGAGTTAATTTAAGGACAAGTTGAACTTCATACGCATGTACCATAGAGTCTCCGCTTCTATTGGAGCACAGTTTGTAAGAAACTCCCCGGACGACTTTCGACGAATAGAGATCATGTATAGGTAGATACCTGAATAATTTGCGGATTCATTTCGGGACAAGCTATAATTCAAAACACGTGTGTTTATGTAACTTCAGCCATTGGTCGACATGGTGTTTGACGCCTCCTGTAGAACGCTGGTCCAATCATCGCCTTCCACTGTGACAGCAGACAACCAATGTGTAGCTGATATCGGCATATATTTACATACAACTGTAGAGTCTAGCATGCAGGTCGTTGAACTCGCGAATTTTTCAGGTCTCTATGTATAGGGAAAACAAGTACCGAGTCAAGTGCTACCTGGTCAATGGTGACAGTTGATCATCAGCCAATGTAAACTGAGGCTCAAGTGCACGAAGGATTGGGGAGTCTAGCTTGTTTCCGAATGAGCTCGCGAGATTTCCAGGGTCAATAGTTACTACAAGGAATTCGTTAGTACTTCTCGAACCAAAAATCTCCTCTTTTCCAGCACCTGGAGCGAAAACTTAATGCGTAAGTTGAGGAGTTGATCTATGGTTTCGCGTGTTGTAAATAAGAAATTTTAGAATACGCGCCGTACCTAAGCTGACAAAGAACTAGCTTCGTTATCACAGCCAATGAGCTGTAGGCTTTGTGCTCGGCGCTAGTAATATGAACCAGTCATAACGTAGATCAGTTGCAATGTTTACGAATCAGTTTCGTACTGAGCCTCGCAGTATACAGTACTGTTCAAATACAACGTGATTCTAAAATCATGGGACAATCATTGAGGGGTGGTAGAGCTCACTAAAACAAACAATTATTGTATAGGAATGTATGGGCGGGAGTGACGCGTTGAGGCACAAACACAAAAATAACACATGAAATGCAACACATTGTTTATTTACAACGTCGCCGCTAAATGCCTTTTTACAGCAATGTTTATAATAATTGCTCAAAATTGCTACCACCGACAGTAATGCAAGCTTGGTAGCGTCGGTGGAGTGATTGGCGAACAGATTCAAATACGCCGGGTATTTCACGCACGCCATCATTGTCAGCCAATCACGCCATATGTAGAGGTCGCAAAGCATGCGTGACTGTTGGTGGATGCATTTCCAGCAACTGTTTTAACATTTTCTGTACGGAATCACTCGTTAAGTATGCTGCTAATGAACATTTTATGTTCCCGTTAATGTGTTATGTTTTTGTGTTTGAGCCTCAACGCGTCACTTCCGCCCATATATTCCTATACGATAATTGTTTGTTTTAGTGAGCTCTACCACACCTCAATGTTTGTCCCATGATTTTAGAATCATCCTGTATAATCTTCCTGGGCATAGAAGGGTTAAGAATACAGAGGTGAATCAGCCTCTTGCACCGCGAACTCGAGCATGACACGCCAGCAAAATGGCGTCAGTGGCCAGCAAAACGCTAGTACGCCGTTCGCCAATCAGCGCCTGGTAACATACTTATCAGCCGGCAGCCCAGTCAATGAGAAACGTTTCACAGCATCCAGTGACCAATCAGACACGAGGTCCATTCTCAGAGCCTAGCGCAGCGAATCAGAAGATGGTTACGCCCATTTCACACGAACAGCCACACCACTGCTGCACACAACGTGTTCTTTAGCATAAACTTGCCTCACGCGGTCGTAAATCAAAAACTGAACAGTTTTATCACGTCACATCAAGAAGCTGAAATTTTTTCATTCAGATTCAAGTAAATACTTCGTTGAGAAATTTTTTATTATTTTAAGCATTATCTAAATAGATATAGCCATTTACATATATTAAAAACTGCCAAGTTACGATAATGCAAATGTTAAATCCAATCAAGGAAAACTACGAAAAAATAGCCAAAAAATGGTTTGCCTTTTAAACCTTACATGTCCCCCCCCCCCCTTTTTCTCGAAATTTAAAATGGCAATAACCGTTTATATCTCAGATAATTACTGTAAGGTTAAATGTATGGCTTCACATTTTGGCTTGCTTTGCTGAAAAGTTACACGCTACTGTGATTACACATCGTATTAATTGGCGTAACTGTTTTTCCCAACATGGAGCGAAAAAAACTAATTGTCAAATCGAGATCGATCGCAATCAGTTGCTACCTCGACGCCAAGTTTGGTCCAGGTCGTTCAACTGGTTCCCCAGACAAGCCACGACACTTCGCCTAAAATGTTTATTATGTCCTGCGAGCTGAGAAAATATGGCATAACTAGGGCCAGTGACTTTTCGCGTAAAAATCGGAGCACACAGTAGACTTCAACACTACATACACACCTCAGCTGTTGTTATACCTCCATTGGCTGCTGGTGCCGTGTCCGTCTTTGACCAAGCCACTCAGGACCAAGTAACTCCGACACTGAAACCTTCGTGATTCGTGCGCAAACTGTTAACACGAGCCAGAACATTGTTTAGCCAATCAAAGAAGCTGGACGACCCGACAGTGCTTTGGACTGTATCTTGTCTCGATATATTTTCGCGAAATATCAGTGCCCCTAAGCATTACTATAGAATAGAATAGGTTAACCCCTTAACGTAAAAATTAATCTTTCCTTTCATGTGTTGCGAAAGAAGACTTTTTGGTATGAGAAGTGCCTACAGATTCCTTACAATACCTGACATTTTGCAACCCATGGAATGAGTTTCAGCAGATACAAGGCGCAAGGGAAAAACCAATTATAAAATAGTTTGTGTGTCAGCGGCAGCCAATAGCATTGTCCTGGGAAAGGCGATGCCCGCATTGGTTGTTGAGTTGAGAGATTTGGGAGGCTCTTAACAACGAGGTCTTGAGAGCCGATGAGGGTGAAATGAGGTGAGAGTGGAGATACGGCGGAATGCAAGGGCAGGATAAACGGGAGATCTCCGAGAAAACCCGCCGACCAGCAGCACCGTCTGGCACGATTCCCACTTACGAAAATCTGGAGTGACCCGGCCGGGGATTGAGCCCTGTTCGCCTTGGTGGGAGGCGAGCAGTCTAACCACTCAGCCACCGCGGCTCCGCTCGCATCGGCGCTACCTTCTGGATCTGTACAGAACCGACTATAATTTAGCCTATTCTGCAACACGTCAAACGTGAATGAGTACGCTCGGGATGACATGTTAAGGATTTGTGTGTTGCAAATAAACATTTTTTCATGCGTTCTGTACTTGAACTGACAAAGAACTTGTTTCGTTATCACAACAAATATGTTGTAGGCTATGTGCTCGATGACAGTGATACGAACCAGTCATAACGTAAATTCATAACGTAAAGTCATAACGTAAAGTCATAACGTAAAACAGTAGTACAGTTTAAGAGTCAGTTACCCACAGGGAAGATCATTGGACACTCGCAGTTTGCAACATGTAGACAACCGTCTACTCTGCGTACGCAAGGGTAAAGGTACACTACTGCAGTTAGCAGAAATTATTTCCTACCAGCTGACGTAAATTTTTTCAATTTTGTCACGAAGTTAGTGTGCCATACGCGGAAATATTTGTTATTATTGCTTTGCTTATGAAATCTCGTACACGCGTGTATTCAATTTTATTATTTAGTCTGGAAAAAATATCATGCATCAATAAAAATCACTTGACCAAAATATGCGTAACTGAACATAAACTGCTGAATCCTACCCATTATAGTAACGCCACTGTAACACAGGATTTGAGAGATCTGCCAATGTCGGGCCACTTCTCCCCGGGGAAAGGATACAATTGGATGACGGTGGTACGGCAGGGGGGAGGGAGTGCCTGGAGATTCGTCTGCCCGCCTGCCAGCTACCTGTGGTTGGTGCTTTGCAAGTCGTCCTGGCTCTCTCTTTCACTCGGGTAGGCGGAGCCAAGTCTGTTATTAGGTCGGCGTGACTATAGTAACTCTAATTTTACTGGTGGGCGTCATTTACATTATGTGTTCTTACGTATTCTGTGGCATATTTCTGCAAATGATTTACTTCAAAGTTGTATCTCTTCAATTGCATGCCATTTTAAGACAGAAGGGATATCACTATATCTTCGCTAAGTGGGCACATATGCTATTGTTAAAAAGATAGGGACTGGAAAATGTTTCTAATTTATTTTAGAACGAGCTAGACTTCAAACACATGGATCTCCGTTTATTAGACACGCCCAGGTGAACTCTGACCTAATGACAGACCTGTAAGGAAACAATCACCAAATCCCGGGCCAGCTGGTCTGATGTAAAACTGGTCACTCATTGGGACAACAGCCAATTATCAGATAGCTGAGGCTCTAAGATACATAACACTGTGGAGTCTAGCCTACAGGTCGTTATATCGCGACATCTTCCTGCCCCTAAATAGACCACTAACCTGTGCCTTGTCTTTGGCGGTGAGCTTTCTAATCAAGTGGTTTGTAGTCGCGAGTTGTGCCGCGCCACATAACCTTGAACTTCTCTTCTATTGGCAGTGGCGTCTCGTATATGAACTCAGACAAGGCCTAGCGACGCGAACAGCGTGTGAATCAAGTCTTCGTCCGTGCAGACACGCGACGACTCCCTGGCTTGATGTACGACGCATCTTTCTAGGTGCTCGTTCCTTGCTACACGCGCATCCTTTGGACACTATCCAGTGGGAAGGATCGTGATTGAAGAATCCGTTCGCAAAACATTCTTAGCCCATTCAGTCTAATGTACACAGTTATACATAGGGCCACCTAAGTAGAGGGATTATGGGTACTTCGGCACATCGGGACCAGGGACCGAGGCGTCCGAACTGTTCATGCTCTGTCATTCCGGCCGGCCGGCGGCCATAATGGATCTATGTGACCTTGACATTGGCATTTGAACTTACCCCTGGTGGCCTTTGACCTTGACTACGGTAACATTTGACCTTGAAACTTAAAACAATAAAAATAGATTATTACAAAAATTAAAAAAATCCCAAAAAAATTATACTATAACATATATTAAAAATTATTTAACAATTATTAAAAAATTTATTTAAAAAACTTAAATTTCCTGAGGTCTCACACTTCCCTCGACCCATATTCATTCCACCATCTTGGTAGGTGCAGTCCACCATCTTGTTAGGCATCACAGAAACTGTCCCCCATCTTGGTAGGTACAGTCCACCATCTTGTTAGGCATCACAGAAACTGTCCCCCATCTTGGTAAGTGCAGCCGTCCGCAATCTTCGTCGGTGCAGTCCGCCATCAGGCCGGCGCAGTTCACCATCTTGGTAAGCGTCACAGCCACCATCAGCCATCTTGGTTTTTTCGTTTGTCATTTGTTTATACATTGCTGGAGTTTGTCTCTCACCTTCGTTCGACTGCCATATGGGATTTCATATGTATCGTCACCTAGGTGGCACTAGTGTATTAATTTACCCACCAGGCGAGTTATCGACCTAGCCACCAGGGGGTAGCTATATTTGTTTATGTTTTTAAAATATACTTTGTGCTGTTGGCGCCCTCCATATTGAATTATATTTTCAACACCTAGGTGGTGCTATTTTCTTGATTTCGTCACCAGGCGAGCTGCCGATTTAGCCACTCGGCAGCAGCCATATTTGAATATGTTTTTTTTATTATAGGTGGTGCTGTCGACACCCTCCATGTAAGATTATATTTTAAACAAATAGGTGGTATTCATTTCTTGATTTCACTGCCAGGCGAGCTGCCGGTACCCGCTCATCCTGACGATTTAGCCACAAAGTGGGCTGTCGGCATTCATATTTATAGTCATAGGAAATACTGTAATTTTTCATTCATATTTTTCAAAAAATTAATTTTCCAATAAGCAGTATACCTAAAAGCATAAATTATTAAATCGATATATTTTTTGTATTCAGATCTTTAATTAAGACCGCCCGAAAACATTTTTCGTTTTAATGATAATTAAATTACCATTGAAATTGAGTATTTATTCTCTTACCCCTCATCCCACCACTATAGTTCGACCAATTATTCACCATCGCTTAATCCCTTATCACTACCGCTCTTGTTTTCAGTACTGTCCGCCAGAGCGTGCTAGTGCGGGGAAAGTATTTCGTGGGAACAATGTTGACCCTCGGCACAGTTTCTCGTCTGATGCCAGAGGTGGATCGCTCTCTCACCCCTCGTCTTTTAGCATTCTCACTGGTAAGTTCAGGTATTTAATTACACCAGGTCGCAGGATATCATCAAGCGTGCACGTAATATGCATATATCTTCCCGCGAAATTAAAAAATCAGCTCAAATGTGGAGTATCGGTTCGGGCCAACTAGTCTCTGGAGGAATATGTAACCTCACAAAATACGGTACTAGAACTTAGTTTTTTTTTAAATTTATATATTTACCATCGATATAATTTGCAATGACGTTGCCTCAGTTCCCGTGCCGCTACTGTAACACTTCGTTTGCAGTCACCAAATGTTCCCGAAGACACGAAAAGTAGGGATGTTCGAATAATGCAGAAAGAGTGACATATAAGTGTGCAAACTGTGGCATGGCATTTGCTAGGCGCGATAACTTGCAGAGGCATGCAAAAAACCTGCGTAGCTGTTGGACCTTCACCTGCGTACAGTCTCCTTCACTGCAGCGTACGAGTGTGATTACCACAGAACCAAGGGTTCAGGATGAGCATCCACCATCGTGCCAGCGACCATCACGCCTAAGAATCGTGGCAGGGTGTGGCTTGGTTAATGACAATGGTTTCGTGGAGGTCCAAACTTCATTCCACCACAGTATAAATACCTATGCGTTCACAACGAGAGCGGGTATTCGAAGGATGTTTGCACATTTCTAGCTCGAATGGGGCAAAACATCGCCGTTGGCTCTCCACATAAACACGCCACCGATAAAATTTAATGTATTGCTCGAACGCAGCCTTGCAAAACCGATCCCATTCAACGAAAGGAAGGTATTCGAATCGAAAGGCAAGATATCGAAAATACTGTAAAACCTCATACCGTAAATATACGTCACGAGAAAGAAGCATACAAACGGCGTGTTACAGAGTAAATATTATCGCAAGATCAATCACCGAGTGCCCCTTCCCCCCCTCTAAACGACATGCTTGCCCCCCTCAGAAAAACATTTGTTTAAAATTCATGTGCCGTGTACGGATGCGTTATGCAGCTTTCTATAAAGGAATCATTACTCGAAAAATCCAAAAACACAGTTAAAACCACTTGGCAACCCCCGCGGTATGCGATATGAACAGGGAAGTAGCCCGTGCAACCCCCCCCCNACCCAGGGATAGACGCTCATCATTATAAACATTTCCTCCCAAGTTTAAAATCAGTACATTAGGAAATTTAGGCAGCGGGGGAAAAAAATACCCATATGGTTATCTATTCCGCGTGCAGCGATTTTTCTAGCACTCAATGTCAGCATATAGAATTTTTTATACGCATAAATAATGAACGTATGGTAAATTTTGCAGGGAAAAAATTATATACAATGAGGAGACGCTAGTGTAAAGGTACACCCACCACAAGTACAAAATCACAAAAAAAAAAACTGTTACCTTTGGCAAACAAAATTTCAGTATTTTCACACATTCGTGTGCGCTCGCTCCATTAAGAGATATATCCGATCAGCGGCAAATCCCCCCTAACACTTTCCAACTTCCGTTATCGTTCAGAGTCACAAACACACTGCTACGTGACTTTTTGGAACATTTTTTGGAAATATTTTAATATTTAAATAATTTTTAAATAAATAAATTAAGTATTTTTGAGGATGCAAGGTCAAAGACCACCGGGTTCAAGGTNAATATTTAAATAATTTTTAAATAAATAAATTAAGTATTTTTGAGGATGCAAGGTCAAAGACCACCGGGTTCAAGGTCAAATTTCACCAGGGTCTAGGTCAAATGTTAAGGTTAAGGTCACCTGGATCCGTTATGGCCGCCGGCCGACCGGAATGACAGAGCACGAACAGCTCCGACACTGCGGTCCCAGGTCCCGATGTTCCAAAGTCCCCATAATCCCATAAGAAATAAATCCGCAAAAATCGCGTTTCTAGCTGAAATGTCATAATACTGACATTAAAAATACCTTAAGAAAAAATCCGTTGTTTACAACCGAGCTGTGTAGTGAAAGTGAGGTAGATGTGCTCAACATGCTGAACGTGTTTCGCTTGTATTTGCTATTATTGTAGAATGATGCTGCTGTTTTGAAAACGTATATCTCATAAGGCAGGAAAGGCGATAGCAGGAAACAGAAAACAAAAAACGTTACAGGCGGGATCAATAATTTCCACGGCACTCCGATCGGCTGGTGTAAATATATATTATAAGAAAGTTTAACGCCACATTACGTAGATACGCGAGGTACAGGTACTGAATGCCATGCCGGTTGTAGAGAAGCCTTAGCGTAGTTGGTATGGGATCCGCGCGCTGCACTGACGTGTCCCGACCTACACGAGTTGGCGAGTGTAGCGGTGATGAGGTGGGGTCTGCATCTGTCAGCTGAGGGCGGGTCCAGCCCTAGGCCGTCTGAGCTCGCCGGGAGAAAAAAAAACTGTTCTCGCAAGGTGCGTGTCTCTGAAAAAACAAATTCAATTAGGCTCGTGCATGGAGCGAAAGGTTACAACACACGCACACGCACGCACACGCACGCATAGGAGTCAAAGTTCGCGGCTCTGCGCGCACGGCGACGCGGGTTCGGCGTTGTGGACACGCGCACGCACTGAACTTCGTTTCAAGATAGACATACAATATTCGCCCGACGTTTGACTGCAGTTGGGTAGCTAGCCGCGGAAATAAAAAATCCCGTGACCACATCCGTTTTTAATATTATCATCGTTTTTCCTCTCTCTTTGCCAGATCGCGTATTTGTGAGCAGACCTGTGACGCATTAGCTTTTCTCAGGCACAAAAAATAAACTTATGTAATAACATGTTATTTTATATGTCTACAGTTTCTACCAACCCCACTCAAAAATGCAGTCCTGATGTTAACCATCAATACGAGGGATAGTTGAGAAACTTAATTATCTGTCAATATCTTCCCAATAACGAAATACTCGAACAGTAAGAGTAATTGTGTTTAAAAATAAATACTATGCTTAATTCATTTCCGCAGGCCTATTTCGTAACATGAGTACAATATAAATTAAGTAATTTGTTAATAAAATAAAGTTAGTCATTTGAAAACAATTTATGTTTCGTAGGCAAGATATGTTTATTGTATAAAAATAAGTCTACCACATGGCCGTACACGTAATGTTTCCATTACTGGAGAACAAAGTATTTTTAATGATTGTATTCAGAACGTCGTAAAAAAAAAAGTGTAGGGAACGCATTGCTCTCAAAAAATATGTTCCAGGAAAATTTTTCTTCGTTTGATAATAATTGAGAATGAAAGAACACTACTTGCTTTCCATGGAAGAACCACCTAGGTGACACTTCATTCAAAATCGATGGAATAAATTCGGAATAAATGTATGGTGTATGAATCATAAAAATTAGGCTGTAAGACAAATCTTAGACAAAGAATAAACATGATATAGGGCGATATAGGGACCCCAGTTCGAATACCGACCTGGGCATTCAATCATTTTTAATGAATTTTGTACGTCATTTTCTGTCTGTTTACGCGTTTATACGCACCTAATATATACATTTGCACAATATATACTGTTTAGAAGTGGCGTAGGGACCTGTGTTAGATACCTGAAACAATTAAAAAAATAATTTTACATCTGACTTAAAATTGGTTAATTTTGCCCAGTGATGGAAGGAATATATACTAAAGGCGAAATGTAAGGCGTAAAAGAATTATTCTGGAGTCGAAATGAAATATGAGTTTTGCAATTTTATTAATAGCGCAAGTTTTCTAAGCTTATAAGCGCAGTTCGTGCACTGTTTGGTGTTTATGCGGAAATCGAACAAATTTTGAAGCAATCTGTAACTGTTAGGAATGGCGTAGGGACCCGAGTTCAAAGCCCGAAACTATGAAAACAATATTAATGTCTTCTTGGTCTTAGAAATGATCGGACGGCGTTCTCCGAGTGATGGGAGAAAGTATATATAGAGCCGCGATGTATGCTGATACCTTAGTTGTTGTTCAGACGTTGGGAAGTTAAAATCGACTTGGAAGCGCTCTCTCGTCATACCACGAAGATGAATTGCTAATACGAAGGCCTGCCTCTGACCTCAACGATCATGGAGCCACGACCTGCCTCATCGCTAACTGGTTGTCGCCAGTGCCGATTCTGCGATCGAGTTTTTCACCTATGGTCAAAATGCTCGTCGGCATGAGAGAACGGTATGTACGAAGAGTACTTTTCGCGCGATGAAGCATTACGATATTGGTCCCAAGCAGTTTGTGCAAGGCAATACATTGAAAGAACATACCGAGATCTGCAAGGATCGGTCTACTGGGAGTCAGCAAGTGTTGTCGGCAATACCTCTTGCTACATCGATGGGTACCGATTCGACAGGTGATTATGATGAGGCAGTTAATGCTAAAGACGGAATTAGTGCAGTGGAGTCGGTTTGTGTGGAATGTACACTTGCAAGACGTTAGCGTGAAGTCGATGAACTTCAAAATAAACTGTCGTCGGCTCTAAATACTGATGAGTAAATAACTCCTGCTACAAAGAAAAGTAAATTTAATATATACTACAAAACAGGAGGTGAAGACGACCATGAAGACAGCATTGCTGAAAACGAACACGAAGACAGTGATAGTGCTGAAGACGATCACGATTACTCAATGCACTGACACACCCCTCCAACACATTTGCTGCTGCAAAGCGACATGAAGAAGGGAGAAGAAGCCGAGAATACTGGCTGCGTATTTCCCGAAGACCCGAATGAACCTGTTGATAGACTCAGACATTTGAATACTTTCCAACAAGGTAGAGATTTGTCGTACATGAACGAGATATCTTCAGTCACTAGTGAACTGATGATCATTGATTATATCGCACGATGTGATGAACTGCTTTCTTCTGAAATTATAATTACAAAATAAGATTTTTTTGAATAATAATTGTGTTTTTATAATTTTTGTCGGGTATCATTTCATCCCTCACGACTTTATAAAAGTGGTGATATGAGCACTCGTCTATTAACGGAGAGATGGGAATACAGAATATTAATAACAACTTCTAGTAGTAAAATGCATGGATGGTGGACTGCATACAAAACATTAATTCTGTCTACATGTACAAATTTGGAAACAGTTTGAAAGAGAATGTAATTTCTATACATATGGGTGGGGGACAAACCAAAGTATTGATCGAAGGATCAATCGAAGGATTGGGATTGATCGAAGAATTACGATTGATCGAAGAATTGGGATTGATCGAAGGATTGGTGTGGATTATCGTGGATTTCGGAGGAGGATTGCTAACTATTGGGATTGATCGAAGAATTTCCGTGGGTTCCTGTGAGTTGCAGAGGTGGATTACGAAGGATTGGTATGGATTTTTGTGGTTTGTTATGGATTTTTATGGATTGGTGTGTGGATTGTTGTGGATTGGTATGTTAATTGGTTTGTGGATTGGCGTGGATTAGCATATGGATAGGCATGTGGTTTGGTGTGTGGATTCGTGTGTGGAATGGTGTGTGGATTGCTGATTGCGGTGCTGATTTATGGAAAGATTGCGAGGTTGATCGAAAGATTGATGGAGAGATTGCGAGATTTATTGAAATATTGATGGAGATATTGCGAGATTTATTGAAATATTAATGGAGAGATTGCGAGATTTATTGAAATATTGATGGAAAGACATGAGTTTGACGCATTCTGCGTCCCTATATTTTATTCGTCAGAACACACGCTCTGGCGAAGCTCGCGGGCGTACGACCGCAATAAGGATTAAGGGTTTTGTGGACGTGCCGGAAGAGGGACGCCAGGAGCCTCGCAGCTGCTAAGGCACGCNTACCATGGGCACGGAGTCAAGGTTACAGATTTGAGATCAATGTGAATTTCAGCCAGATACAACATGGTGGTCGGAGTCATCAGTGCCACCTATGTGTTGAAAATAGAATTCTACATTGTGGGCGCCGACAGCGTAATATATACTTTAAAAACATAATCAGATATGGCTGCAGCCTGGTGGTTAAATAGGTAACTCGCCTGATGGGGGGATGAATACATTAGCAACACCTAGGTGATGTAAAAGTAAACAAATGAAATTCAATATGGCGTCCTCCAGCAATGTATAAACAAATTACAAACGAAAAAACCAGAATGGCTGTATACGAGCGATAGAATTAGTATAGGTGAGGGGTGGTAGGGGCGGAGTAACCTCCGGAAATGTAAGTTTTTAAAATACAATTTTTATCCAATTTTTTGAATTTTTCGATTTAATGGATTTGTTGGGTTTTCAAGGTCAAAGGTTACCACCAGGTTAAGGTCAAAGGTCAGGTACACAATATGGCAGAAATAAGATGGCGACGTACTGACTACCAAGATGGCGGCAGTAATATCATCCAAGATGGTGGATTCAAGATGGCGGACGGCACCAGGGTGCCGCAGTCCTCAGCTCTTACCCCACAATCAGCATTACCCTACTACTTTCTTTATTTTCTTCATATTAAATACGCAACTATGGCTAATATTACATCTTATATTCTCAGGGCTGTATCATCACCTTTAAAAGTTTAAACATGCGCTGACATGACAAAGGTAATGGGATTGTAGTATGTGAAGGTAGTAGTCGGTGGCTCCACCGTACCTTTACGTCTTGAAAGAGCATACACCTGTATCAGTTGTGCCCTGATATCGTTGAATTGATTGGTAACCACTTCACGTGCCACACAACGATGGGATATTCCCACAGGATAAAGCACTGTGTCATTAGGCACAAGTTGTCTAGAATTGGTTCGAGGAGCATTCTGAAGAGTTTCAGCGACTGCTGTAGCCACCTCGTTCGCCCGATATGAACCCCATAGGGCATTTATGGGCACGTGATGGGAAAGTTCATTCGCAACCAAGATCCTGCACCTACAAATAGCAGGCAGCTCCGGGTAGCTATTCAGACGGTATGGGTCATCATCTCTCCTCAGGTGTTTCGTCAACTTGCGATGCTACGACCAGTTCCTGCACTTCGCCGGGATGGAGCGAGTGAGTGAAGAGATTTGGGCGGCTCTTAACATCGGGGTCTTGAGAGCCGATGAGGGTGATTGAGGTGAGAATTGAGCAGTGCCGGAACGAAAGAGGGAGGGGGAAAAGGGAGATCCCCGAGAAAACCCGCCGACCAGTAGGCATCGTCCGGCACAATTCCCACATGCGAAAATCCGGGAGTGACCCAGCCGGGGTTTTAACCCGGTTCGCCTTTGTGGGAGGCGAGCAGGCTAACCGCTAAGCCACCGCGGNAACCCGGTTCACCTTTGTGGGAGGCGAAGAGGCTAACCGCTAAGCCATCGCGGCCCCGCCGGGCTAGAGGAGAGCCTACACGTATCCCATGACTAACGTTAATTCTACTCAGGTTAGGAAAAAAACGTGTTTTCTTATGGGAAAGTTTGGCATAAGGAAAATTTCCGCCGCTAGGTACGCAGTGTTACGATTACGAAAGGTAACTTTTAATTAAAATTTTAAGCTACTCGAATAATAAAAGGGTAAGATTTTACTTAGTTGCGAAGTNGTGACCCAGCCGGGGTTTTAACCCGGTTCGCCTTTGTGGGAGGCGAGCAGGCTAACCGCTAAGCCACCGCGGCCCCGCCGGGCTAGAGGAGAGCCTACACGTATCCCATGACTAACGTTAATTCTACTCAGGCTGGGAACAAAACGTGTTTTCTTATGGGAAAGTTTGGCATAAGGAAAATTTCCGCCGCTAGGTACGCAGTGTTACGGTTACGAAAGGTAACTTTTAATTAAAATTTTAAGCTACTCGAATAATAAAAGGGTAAGATTTTACTTAGTTACGAAGTTATTTTATATGTGATTTATGATTATTACAATTTTAACGTAGAAAATAGAGAAAATTTGGTGCATTTTCAACACTAGCGCTTACCTATTGGTGAACATTTTTGGTTGCCAAACTTTTAACATTGATCTTCCCAATCTGCAGTAGAGGTAACCTTACCCATGACTTTTGGCATGCCAATATATTATTCAGAATATAATTAAGTGTAAAGTGTACCGTAAGTTCTGGTAAGGTTTATTNAAGACGTAACCTTACCCATGACTTTTAGCATGTCAATATATTATTCAGAATATAATTAAGTGTAAATTGTACCGTAAGTTCTGGTAAGGCTTATTCTACTGAGATTGAGGAGCTAGACGCTTTTAGTTTGACAACTGAAATATTTTGCCATTAGGTGAGCGCTAGTGTCGCATGTGTACCAGATATTCTCTTTTTCTACATTAAAACACCAAACAGTTGCTATAATCATAAATAAAATATAAAATAACTACGTAACTAAGTAGAATCTTTCTCTTTTATTATTCACGTAGATAAAATTTTTAATTACAAGTGACCTCTTTGGAACACTGCGCACCTGGCGGTGGAAATTTTCCCCGTGTCAAACTCCCCAATAGGAAAAATCGTATTGTTCCTAACCTGAGAAGAAGTAACCTTAGTTCAGGTTACACAGGCGAGTAGGCTCCGCCAACCGACAAGTGCTGCACTGTGGAGCAACTGGAGTCGAAACGAACAATAGAGAGTGCGACGAGTGCAACAGTTGTGAAATACAGCTTGGCGCCACTCCCTGGAAAAAAAAAAAAATTCGGTATTCGTGCCGGAACGCATCGTACAGCCATCGTTTACATCACGACCGAGTGCGTCCATGCTTCCAGCTGTTCCGTAACAATCGTTTGTGAGTACATGGCGTCCATGGCCCTTCCGTTATTCCTCTTTGGAGTCATTAAAAAAAAGAAGAAAACGTCGTTTTCAGAAAGTAAAAGAGCGTGTACATAAGTTGCAACCACTACAAAATGCCACTTTCTCAAGAACCTGGACCAGGGTGTGTTACACGATATACAACTTGTCTCTGGATGCATGCTACAAGCTGTGTAAGCCGAGTACTCATGCAAAATGAGACAGAAATCTTAATACGTNAAGAAGAAAACGTCGTTTTCAGAAAGTAAAAGAGCGTGTACATAAGTTGCAACCGCTACAAAATGCCACTTTCTCAAGAACCTGGACCAGAGTGTGTTACACGATATGCAACTTGTCTCTGGATGCATGCTACAAGCTGTGTAAGCCGAGTACTCATGCAAAATGAGACAGAAATCTTAATACGTATCACGGCCTATAGTAATTTCTGAGGAGGATATGTGCCCCTAAAAGCAAGAGGTTTTATAATGAACTAGCTTACCCGGCCACGCATTGCTGTAGGATAAAATATTTTGGTTCTATTCATGTTTGTGAAATTAATTGAAAGAATTATATGTATATATATATATATATATATAAGTATATGTATACATGTAAAAAAAACATTGAGAACAACAAACTGAAATGTTCAAACAGACAGCTGTCAACAAAGACGCTCCCTAACGTGAAAGCATGGTAAAAATGAGCTTTTGCAGATTTTAGTACATTTGCAGGTAATACAGATGAAAAAGAAAGGTGTACAAACACTCGTAGGAACGAAAGGAAGGTTTATAAAAAAAAACAGAATGAAAATTGGTAGATTTTTTTTTTTTGGGAGTTACACGCGTCCGAACAAACCGACCCAACATATATATATTTAAATATATTAGAAATCATGCGAGATTAAACAACGTATTAGCGGATGGTGTTTAACTGATGAAAGATTTCAATACTCAGAAAATTTAATTCGTAAAATCACCCCTCTTCATAAATTAAGTTGGGTTCACTTAGACAGATTCCATTCGAATAATTCCTCCTGCCAGGAGGCTATAGAATCTACAATTCTAGCCGCAAGAATTTCAATGGTAATTCGTCGCACGTCTTAAACCCCCCCGAAACCAACTTTAACGTACGGTTTCATGTGTTGCAAATACGAAATCTTTTGTTGAGTGTTGTTATTAAGCTGAAACAAAACATGTTCCGTTATCGCCCAATCAGTGAGCTACAGGGTTTGTGTTCGGAGATTGTGATATAAACCATTCATAACCTATAAAAAAACGAATCAAGTTACCCTCAAGGAATATCACTGGGCATAGATATTTGCAGTGCATAGAATTGATCAAATATAACCTTCACGTGGAACGTGTATAGAGTATTGTACAATGGGTCTGAATTTTTTGTGCGCTTTCTGTTTCCTGGTTTTTCAAGTCCTATTTGATGCGAATAATATCTTCAGAATAAAATTTGTCGCAAGTGTTTCAGTTGCTGTTGGAAGTTACGTCACTTTGGTCATTCGGCAGTAGATTTTTTTTTTGTTTCCTCCCCAAAAAAGAAGCGAGAGAAAAACGTGCCAAATCCAACAGCACAGAGGTCATTGTGTTACATCGACATCGGAATACGTGTCAGAAGAATTGAAAATCCAGAGACGACGGTTGCATCACGTCTCTGCAATTGAGAACAGAATGCATTTTCATCCCAGACAAAGAAAGAGAAAGATACACCCTAACTCTGACGAAAATAAAACCATATTCGCGACGTCGAAACTGTTTCGTGGCTTAGTGGAAAATTTTCGGATTTAGACTCGTTACTCTATATCTTATTTCGGACGGCATTTGACGGATTCAGAAAATTCGAGTAAACACACGTCCGCATAGTGAGCTTCGATTTATATTTCGAACTAGCCTAAGACTATCATACAAGATAATAAAACAACGTGCGATGCGGGATGCAGTGCTGTGATTTTAACTGCCAAACTAATAAAGTAAAAACTTAAAAGTATATGTTTCATAGGAAGAAACAAAAATAATAAGTTAAGTACAGATATTACTCAGAATCCGGTTTTGCTAAGGTTTAAATTTCCCCACTGGATTCAGATCAGGAGAACGTGCAGGCCAGACGATTGGCGGAGTGGAGAGATTTGGGTGGCCCTTAACATCGAGGTCTTGAGAAATGATGAATGTGAGGTGAGTTGAGAATGTAGCAGCGCCGGAATGCAAGGGCGGGGAAAACGGGAGATCCCCGAGAAAACCCGCAGACCAGCGGTATCGTCCGGCACGAGACGAGCAGTCTAGCCGCTCAGACACCNGAGAAAACCCGCAGACCAGCGGTATCGTCCGGCACGAGACGAGCAGTCTAGCCGCTCAGACACCGTGGCCCCTAAGGCGATTGGTCCTTCACAATCTGTCAACCAGTGCATTCCGCGTACAGCTGTCTCGCTGACACCGCATTACACTGGATATCCCGTACAATAGATTCGCGTCCGCCATTTTGGGAATGGAGTAATCCTCCACGATGATAGTATCCTGTGAAGAGAGGAACTGGACTGGCTTCNAGAAATGATGAATGTGAGGTGAGTTGAGAATGTAGCAGCGCCGGAATGCAAGGGCGGGGAAAACGGGAGATCCCCTAGAAAACCCGCAGACCAGCGGTATCTTCCGGCACGAGACGAGCAGTCTAGCCGCTCAGACACCGTGGCCCCTAAGGCGATTGGTCCTTCACAATCTGTCAACCAGTGCATTCCGCGCACAGCTGTCTCGCTGACACCGCATTACACTGGATATCCCGTACAATAGATGCGCGTCCGCCATTTTGGGAATGGAGTAATCCTCCACGATGATAGTATCCTGTGAAGAGAGGAACTGGACTGGCTTCNCGCGTCCGCCATTTTGGGAATGGAGTAATCCTCCACGATGATAGTATCCTGTGAAGAGAGGAACTGGACTGGCTTCAGCTAGTAAAGGCTGTTTGCGATAAACT
Source organism: Clitarchus hookeri (assembly GCA_002778355.1). Lineage (NCBI taxonomy): Eukaryota > Metazoa > Arthropoda > Insecta > Phasmatodea > Phasmatidae > Clitarchus > Clitarchus hookeri. The sequence continues at coordinate 159,530 of NQII01004048.1, forward strand.
GAGCACTTTTGAAAACAACCTTAGAAAAATGTCACTGCTCATACCTTCATATATTTCAAAGGGCGCACTGAGTGACATGCGCCCAGCAAAGTTGGTAACAATGGAGGAAAAGTAGTTCCATTTCTTGACNTTTCAAAGGGCGCACTGAGTGACATGCGCCCAGCAAAGTTGGTAACAATGGAGGAAAAGTAGTTCCATTTCTTGACGTCGAATAAAAAGTTTTTGGTTACCATCTGTGATAACTTAAATTTATCTATTTCACTTTCTGTTTTTTTTTTTATGTATCGAAACTTAGGCTTAAAAATTGGCACATTTTAAAACTATTTACTTTTCATAATAATTTCGAAGTTTCACTTCACCGGAGAATGAATTAAGTGATGAGGCACATGGAAATGTTAATTTTACATGAGGCGGGATAATACATAACGTGCATACAAGTATATCTTAAGCAGTGCTTTCGAAAGGGCTCAGTTTACCGTGAACATCCTTTAGTATCCGTAGTGCTCAGTGTCCGACGTGCGTTGGATGTCAGCAATGAAGTGGGCCGGCCTTAGCAACACACGTTCCACGTTCGTGTCTACCACATCTGTACACAAACAGGGGTGAAGCGACTGCCAGCAGCGACACGGGCCCGTCCGTAGCTCCGGAACCATCGTATCTTCGACATACGTGTGTTCGTATGGATGTTTTGTTTCGAGGTGTACTGTCCATATCACGATTACTTCCCGTACAAGTCGACACACGTGAATACACACGTGTGTGTGTGCGTGCGTGAAAGAGAGAGANGTCGACACACGTGAATACACACGTGTGTGTGTGCGTGCGTGAAAGAGAGAGAGAGAGAGAGAGAGAAAGAGAAAGAGATAATCAAACGGAGTCGAACTCACAACCTCTTAAGATATCGAGGGAGGTACGTTCAGAACACTAAAGTGTGCGACAAAATACTTGCTACTGCAAGCCACTTGGCTACCATCAAAGATTTTTTACCTGGAATATGCTTTCGAACTTGGTATCTCCTCGTGAGTTCCACCAGACGACGATCTAGTTCCTCAGCTACGTCGGCTTCCGCATTATTGCTCTCGTTGGAAATGTTTTGGCGCTCGTGACAAGATAGATAACCACAGTAGAATAATAACCATTGTTGTCATGGGTGAATGCACGGACGGGGGAGTAGATAATATTGTATAAAGAAACGAGTCATTCACGAAGCGTCAGGTAACGATGTTTAACACAAACTTAACGTCAACCGGCCCCGACAGGAGGAGGATCTCGTTAAGGACGCCGCCTACCTGGCGCTTGAAGTACGTCGCAGTGTTTGAAACCCGCGTTCTTTTACGAAACCACTAAACGTGTCTCCACGATGCCAGAGTGCTAAAAGGAAAACACACTTCAGGCGAGGTACGTATAAGACTCTCCATACATCGCGCACATTATAAATGCTATTTCCGAGCACTTCCAAAATAGCTAAAATAAAAGGCTTTTCCACACGCCTGTATCTCATAATATACTGGTTGGAAACATGCGAAACTGTTATAGGGGCCTGCACTGAACTTTGCTGCTGACTTTCCGTCAATAAAATTATAAGGTCAGTCACCGCTTAAATTCCCGTAGGTACACGCAGCACGACGGAAACACTGCACGTCAGTTCAGCAGGGGTGATGGGGCACTAGGCGGGCGTGTAAGTGTCACCCTTATAAGCTCCAAGTGGGTGGTGCCCTTAATATACAGGTTGAGGCACCTACCTGAATAATACCTCCAATTTCAGTGGTAGAAGAAAATGTTTTAAAAAAAAGTTGCTTGTGCCCAAGTTGCTATTAACGTGAGAATGATAATTACTCCGGTACGTGGGAGGGCAGAGAAGATACAAAGGTCAACTTCGTTATTTTTAATGGAATGGTAATTTTTATTAGCACTCCTCGACAGTGCGTATGCCGATGTAATAAATGGTTCTTAACAGAGCTGTCGGTGGTCATTGGATCGGTCGGTCTGGAAACACGAAATGGCCAGCGTGCTCCCCAGACTTAATGCCTATGGACTTTCATCTGCGGGGAAAATAAAAGCAGCAAGTCTGGAAAGTCCCACTGACGACTCCCGAAGACGTGAAAGGCCGTATAACACGCGCTTGTTCTGCGATAAGTCCAGATGAAACTCGACGTGCGGTATTGTCCGCTCGGAATCGCTTCACGGTATTTATCAATGCGAGTGGTTGCGGTGGTCATTAACGCCCATTGTGACGGGGAGTCTGGGAGTGGGCGGCTGGTCCAGACACACAACTCAGCCTTTCCCAACCAGCACAGCATCACGACGCGACCTCCGCTATCACCTGAGGCCGGCGTGGGAGGCGAGATCGACGGCCCACAGCAGACCGCCATCACCTCTCCCCGTCCAGAGAGCGTAGTTATCCCAAGGCTGCCGCGTGCAGTAGTCTAGTAGGGATGTTGAAAAAAATATCGACGTATATCAAAATGACGATATTATATCAACGATATATATATTTATAAATCGTCGATATATTACAACGATATATCGATATAAATTGTCGATATATTTCAACGATATTTTATCGAAATCAATATCTTTTTCCAAGTATCGAAAATAAATATTTTTAAAGTGCCTTTTAAAAATCTTTACTTTGAATACAAAAAATTAATTGTAAAATTACTATATTTACTTTATCAACATGCACCAAAAACAGGCGCCACATAATTCTGCAATGCTTCGAGTCCTCAATATTTGCCAAGTCCTTAAATCAATAAAATACCGGATTCCGATGTACCGAAAATCGATATTTGTCTTTTGATAAGTAGTTCCGTAAAACGATACTTCTNCTTCGACATACGTGTGTTCGTATGGATGTTTTGTTTCGAGGTGTACTGTCCATATCACGATTACTTCCCGTACAAATCGACACACGTGAATACACACGTGTGTGTGTGTGCGTGCGTAAAAGAGAGAGAGAGAAAGAGAAAGAGATAATCAAACGGAGTCGAACCCACAACCTCTTAAGATATCGAGGGAGGTACGTTCAGAACACTAAAGTGTGCGACAAAATACTTGCTACCGCAAGCCGCTTGGCTACCATCAAAGATTTTTTACCTGGAATATGCTTTCGAACGTGGTATCTCCTCGTGAGTTCCGCCAGACGACGATCTAGTTCCTCAGCTACGTCGGCTTCCGTATTATTGCTCTCGTTGGAAATGTTTTGGCGCTCGTGACAAGATAGATAACCACAGTAGAATAATAACCATTGTTGTCATGGGTGAATGCACGGACGGGGGAGTAGATAATATTGTATAAAGAAACGAGTCATTCACGAAGCGTCAGGTAACGATGTTTAACACAAACTTAACGTCGGCCGGCCCCGACAGGAGGAGGATCTCGTTAAGGACGCCGCCTACCTGGCGCTTGAATTACGTCGCAGTGTTTGAAACCCGCGTTCTTTTACGAAACCACTAAACGTGTCTCCACGATGCCAGTGTGCTAAAAGGAAAACACACTTCAGGCGAGGTACGTATAAGACTCTCCATACATCGCGCACATTATAAATTCTATTTCCGAGCACTCACAAAATAGCTAAAATAAAAGGCTTTTCCACACGCCTGTATCTCATAACATACTGGTTGGAGACATGCGAAACTGTTATAGGGGCATGCACTGAACTTTGCTGCAGACTTTCCGACAATAAAATTATAAGGTCACCGCTTAAATTCCCGTAGGTACACGCAGCATTACGAGAACACTGCACGCCAGTTCAGCTCCTTGCAAGTAGGAGTGATGGGGCACTAGTCGCGCGTATCATTGTCGCCCTTATAAGCTCCAAGTGGGCGGTGCCCTTAATATACAGGCTCCACCTGAATAATACCGCCAATTTCAGTGGTAGAAGAAAATGTTTTAGACAAAAGTTGCTTGGGCCCAAGTTGCTATTAACGTGAGAATGATAATTACCCCGTATGTGGGAGGGCAGAGAAGATACAAAGGTCAACTTCGTTATTTTTAATGGAATGGTAATTTTTATTAACACTCCTCGACAGTGCGTATGCCGATGTAATAAATGGTTCTTAACAGAACTGTCGGTGGTCATTGGATCGGTCGGTCTGGAAACACGAAATGGCCAGCGTGCTCCCCAGACTTAATGCCTATGGACTTTCATCTGCGGGGAAAATAAAAGCAGCAAGTCTGGAAAGTCCCACTGACGACTCCCGAAGACGTGAANTCAAAGTCCCACCGACGACTCCCGAAGACGTGAAAGGCCGTATAACACGCGCTTGTTCTGCAAAAAGTCCAGATGAAACTCGACGTGCGGTATTGTCCGCTCGGAATCGCTTTACGGTATGTATCAATGCGAGTGGTTGCGGTGGTCATTAACGCCCATTGTGACGGGGAGTCTGGGTGTGGGCGGCTGGTCCAGACACACAACTCAGCCTTTCCCAACCAGCACAGCATCACGACGCGACCTCCGCTATCACCTGAGGCCAGCGTGGGAGGCGAGATCGACGGCCCACAGGAGACCGCCATCACCTCTCCCCGTCCAGAGAGCGTAGTTATCCCAAGGCTGCCGCGTGCAGTAGTCTAGTAGGGATGTTGAAAAAAATATCGACGTATATCAAAATGACGATATTATATCAACGATATATATTTATAAATCGTCGATATATTACAAATATATATCGATATAAATTGTCGATATATTTCAACGATATTTTATCGAAATCAATATCTTTTTCCAAGTATCGAAAATAAATATTTTTAAAGTGCTTTTAAAAATCTTTACTTTGAATACAAAAAATTAATTGTAAAATTACTATATTTACTTTATCAACATGCACCAAAAACAGGCGCCACATAATTCTGCAATGCTTCGAGTCCTCAATATTTGCCAAGTCCTTAAATAAATAAAATACCGGATTCCGATGTACCGAAAATCGATATTTGTCTTTTGATAAGTAGTCCCGTAAAACGATACTTCTATAAATAACCTATATAAATGTAATACACGCATTTTTCCGATATCGTCGACATCCCTATAGTGTAGGTCTGATCTGCACCACGCAATCTCGACGTATGTACGTCCCAGCATCCTCGTGCGGCGCAGGGGTAACGGAGACAGGGTACGCCTCAAGGTCACAAGGCAAGGGGTGGCTCCTCGCAGCGCGGAGGAGAGAGACGCCCGTCGAGTGTGGCGTGGAGAGATCCGGGCGGCGCTTAAGGCCGTTGCCTGGTTTAAAGGCAGTGAGAATTTGCTGTAGGGAAATGCATGTTGGAATGCCGTCTTTTGGCGTTCCTGTTGCAGATACTGTAAAGCACCCGTATCACCCCTTGTTCTAGGAGACAACACGACACCGTGGGTTCGCGAGAAAATAAGTGTGATAACTATAACCTACATGAAGCATCGATTGATAGTAATCCCATTCCCCCGAACACACCGGGGGTAGCTATATGGGGGGGGGGGAGAGTTTTGAAATTGCAAATGGAAATGTGGGTCGAATAAGGTATCTTTGGATAGATCGTCTAAAAGAAAACAACCTTTACAAAGAATTTTTTTTTCTGACGTGCGTAATTTACGCACAATAAAAATTGATCGTAAACATGGTTTTGTTACTACAATCGAAAGTAAATCAGCGAAACATGTTGTTTTTCTGGCGTGCATACCTAGTGTACGCACAATGAAAAGGACGTCGGGTGTACTGTAAATACCGGTATGGTGTGAGAGAACTACCGTGAGAGCTGGGAACTTACTCGCACACATCACTCTTCATAAGTGTTATAAATGTCGACCGTCCTGTATCAGACACGACTCTGCTCTCCGTCTTACATTCGCGGTTGCTCGGTGGATCTCAGCACTGATGAGAGAGCCTCNTGTATCAGACACGACTCTGCTCTCCGTCTTACATTCGCGGTTGCTCGGTGGATCTCAGCACTGATGAGAGAGCCTCGACAAATGCATGTCTGATCTATCATGCTCTGAAAATGGGGCGTTAAAAAAAAAAAAAAAAGAATTGCGTGCGCGCTCGATCGCGGTTTTGCAACAGAATTACGTGACTGAAACTGCAAATTAAGTAAATAGCTGTAGATAATATTAACGGACTCCAAAGCAGATTCATGTGAGAAGACAGTCTCTGCAATTTCGGCCGCTCTCTTAAGGCATATGCAGTTCATGCATAGCCTCGTGAGTGAACACATGGAGAAATGTTTGACCCCACAGCGCGCCCACGTTGTGACCACACGAGCGAAGAAGCAGAAACATGTTCTACTGGAACGTGACTATACGTTAAACACCGTGGCCCGGGGGCGTGTGCAGATAAACAAAGGAGGCCAACATCCAAACACGTACGAATATTCCAAGCACAGATTAAAGTAAATAAAAAGTACCCTCGCATGCTCATAAACAATTCATTCTTTTTATCTCCTCAGTAACGCGAGACTCTTGTGTAAAAGAAATAATATGTCACGGGCGGAACCGATAAAACATCGGAAAGACAAGTAAATTATAAATAAAAATTGCGACATCGGTTGATATCCCTTTGCTTAAATAATTTTCGCATCACAGAACTGTAACTTAGAAATAAAATTTAAGCTTAATACAAACCTACCAAATACGAAACCNAAATAATTTTCGCATCACAGAACTGTAACTTAGAAATAAAATTTAAGCTTAATACAAACCTACCAAATACGAAACAGTAAGCGAAGGTGTGCATAAAAATTGTTTCGTAACATATATATGTAATTTTCAGCAGAACAATGGAAATTAAATAGACCACGGCTGATGTGATAACAGCACGTAAATATANAAATAATTTTCGCATCACAGAACTGTAACTTAGAAATAAAATTTAAGCTTAATACAAACCTACCAAATACGAAACCGTAAGCGAAGGTGTGCATAAAAATTGTTTCGTAGCATATATATGTAATTTTCAGCAGAACAATGGAAATTAAATAGACCACGGCTGATGTGATAACAGCACGTAAATATAATACGCGGCACAATCCGCAAAACTATTGAATAGACAAAAAAGCTACACGTCTTGTACTAGAAATATACGTTCACGTTTAAATACAGTTTGCGCGATTGTATAAATTGATTGTATAAATTATTTAAGCAAATAATGTATAAAACAGATGGACATACATATGTGACCTATCTGTATCGTAAGTAATATTTAAATTCAGAGTATTTAACTTACTTACCTACTGCACTGTTTATGTAGTAGAATCTGAATATCGTTGTATCTTCTAATGAAAGATCGTGCGCTATAGTGCACAACATAGGCGGTACTCAGGTTCATGTAAATTTCGCGCAAAATAACGAACTGAATGTAGCCTACTTGAGAACTGTACGTTAAAATAATAATGATCTTCATTTGTATGAACAGTTTTATGAAATAATAAGGTTAAGATTTTATGCGCAGTGTAAATAAACTAAATTATTGTGGCAGATGTACAATACAGACCCTACGTAATATTATTCCTTTAATTTCCTGGGTATTCGGTTCTTGACAGCCCAGGTAAACGAGCGCAGTAGGAATTTATTTAACGTATTACTAGGGGCAGTGCCACAGTCCAAAGCACTGTCTTTGGACTGTGCTTTGTTAAGCTGGACGACCCGTCCAGCTTCTTTGATTGGTTAAACAATGTTCTGGCCCGTGTTAATCGTTTGCGCACGAACCACGAAGGTTCAGTGTCGGAGTTACTCAGTCCTGAGTGGCTTGGTCAAAGACGGGCACGGCACCAGCAGCCAATAGAGGTATAACAACAGCTGAGGTGTGTATATAGTATTGAAGTCTACTGTGTATCCGGTTTTTTACGCGAAAAGTCACTGGCCCTAACAATAATTAAAGGCCGTTCAAGATAAAGTGAGCACTTTTGAAATCAACCTTATAAAAAGTCACTGATCCTACCTACACATATATATTTTAACAGACGCACAGAGTGCCATACGCTCAGTAAAGTTGATAATGACAGAGAAAAAGTAGTTATATGTCTTGACGTCATAATTACATGTGTCAAATAACCATTTGTGGTAACTTAAATTATTTATTTCACTTTCTGTTTTTTTTTATCTATCACGAGAGTAAGAATTAACATATTCATAAAATATTTACTTTCCTAATAATTTCAGAGTTTCACTTGATTGACGCATGCATAAAGTGAAGAAGCCCGTGTCAGTGGTAAGTTTACATAACGCGGAATAATACACAGTGTGCATACAAGTATATCTTAAGTAGGGCTTTCAAAAGTGCTCAGTTTACCGCGAACAGAGGTGAGAAGGTGGCGCGCTTTGAGAACTGCAGCCACGCACACACGCACGCACACACACACACGCACACGCAAACGCCAGCAAAACAGCCTCACCGCCCAGTAACATGGCAGAACGTCGTTCACCAATGAGTAGGGACCTGAAAAATTCGCGAGTTCAATGACCTGCAGGCTAGACTCTACAGTCGTATGTAAAAATATGCCGATATCAGCNGCGAGTTCAATGACCTGCAGGCTAGACTCTACAGTCGTATGTAAAAATATGCCGATATCAGCTGCACATTGGTTGCCTGCTGTCACAGTGGAAGGCGATGATTGGGCCAGCGTTCTACAAGAGGCGTCAAACACCGTGTGGACCAATGGCTGAAGTTACGTATACACACGTGTTTTGAATTCTAGCTTGTCCCGAAATGAATCCGCGAACTATTCAGGTCTCTACTTATCGTCCCAGCCTACCAAGCCGGCAGCCGCGAACCTCAAATGGGGAGTCAATGTTAAACGAAATTCCTTCTCATTGCGTCGATTTTAAAGATAACTATTTCAAACAAAAACATTTTCACGCGAATTTATCAGAAAATATTGCTTTATAAAATTATTTCTGAAACAAATATTAATTAATCCCTTTTTTTGTTATATGTAAACTCCAATATTACATTTGATAAAAAAAATACTAAACCAAACAATTGGCAAGATGCCTTAACGCAGTAACATTGCTTGAGAAATTCCACATAGAATACTTTTTGTTTGAAATAGTTATCTTTAAAATTGACGCAATGAGAAGTAATTTCTTTAAACATTGATTCCCCATTTGAAGTTGGCGGCGGCCGGCTGGGTCGTTAACGCACTACAGTCGTTCTCGTAAGACATGTTGCAAAATAAGTAAAATCATGATCGGTGTGGTACCAGTTCAGGAGCCAGCACCAATACAGACAGCGTCTTTTTCCTGGTCAATGCCGTTGGATGCCGTTGGCACACAAACGTTGTATTCACAGTTCCTGTCAGTGCCGTAGGCCAACAGAAATTCTTTTAATAGGTTTCACAGCGTAAGATATCACAAGGAACTCGTAGCTACTTCTCAGAACAAAAAAAATATCTCCTCTTTTGCAACCCCTGGAAANGCGTAAGATATCACAAAGAACTCGTAGCTACTTCTCAGAACAAAAAAAATATCTCCTCTTTTGCAACCCCTGGAAAAAAAATTTTATGCATACTTTAGAGGTTACGTACAGCGTGCGTAAAAAAATTTCTTGCTTGCAACACAAGAAGCCAGAAATTAATGTGGGCATGAAAGGGCTGAGTGGCCCACAAATACCTCGACCCAACCTGCACTTCCCGACACGAAGGAAGCCTTGACCCGCTTACTTACAGTAGCCGAGTGACCGCTGCGTTTCGCAAACACGGCTCGCTCACGACTAACCACACCCTCTCCGCACTTAGGGGGGCCGCGGTGGTGTAGTGGCTAGACAACTAAAGGGAACCGGGTTCGACTCCCGATGCTCCCCCTCCCCCAGGATTTTTTTGTATGTGGGAATCGCGCCGAACGATGCCTCTGGTTGGCGGGTTTTCTCGGGGATCTCCCGTCTATCCCACCCTTGCGTTCCGGCGCTGCTCCACACTCACCTCGCTTGACCCTCACCGGCTCTCAAGACCTCGATGTTAAGAGCCGCCCAAATCTCTTCACTCACTCACTCACTCTTCCCACTTGGCGAGGGCTTCACTTCTGCTATGGATAGATTGCCAACAGTCCTGCATTTTTACGGGGTTTCCCGTATCGGGACGCTGAAGGAATCATCCCGTACGGACATAGGGCAGGCAGTCAGACATGCCGTACGTCAGAGTTCTCCGAAAACAAACTGAATGTTAACTCTTTCAGTTATTGCGTCGACTACAGCGGACGTGGGTGACGCCCACGTTAACACATTGCCATATTATCGCGAGTATACTCGGTCACGTTTGACGTGTTACAGAATAGGCTAAATGATGGTCGGTGCTGTACACATCCAGAAGGCAGCTGGGCAATCCTATTAGCTGTTGCTGATACTCCTATAGCTTTATAATTGGTTATTTATTTTGCCATGGATCTACTGAAATCCTTTCCATTGGTTTCCAAAGTGTCAGGTATTNTTTTATAATTGGTTATTTATTGTGCCATGGATCTACTGAAATCCTTCCCATTGGTTTCCAAAGTGTCAGGTATTTTAAGGAATTCTCACATCAAAAATTTCTTGTTTTGCAACACCTAAAACGAAAAATTAATGTGTACGTTAAGAGGTTAAAGAAACCTGCTACGCCATTTTACTTCTGTATTTCTTACTTATTGCATGATATTGACCTTCGTCGCTTTGCCGATGGGTTTGTGCACACGTTTACGCGTTATTCATCACGCGATAAAACTCCGATCATGACTGTCGTAACTAGGGGAAACTGTTTTTTTTTTTCGCGAAAAGATATCAGAACAAGTTGTGTTCCAAAACACTTTAGTTCAGAGTCACTTTCGTGGTTGGATCATTCGAGTTGCTACGCATCTTATTCGCCTGCCCGCAAATCACGGGCGGACAGTAGCGGAGAAACTCGATTCTGATTGGCTCTCTCACGCAGCGGTCAGTCTTCACACGAAGACAGGCGGCCAATAGCCAGCGGAAGACTGCAAACGTGCACACAGGATATTGAAGTCTAGCCTCCACGTAAATATTTGCGCGAAAAAAAAAAACAGGTGGCGCTTGTTAGAACCCATTCAGTCCCGAATTCATTTAAGAGCTCAGGTGTTGCAATCATTACATTTATTGATGTGCGCTGNGTTAAAGAAACCTGCTACGCCATTTTACTTCTGTATTTCTTACTTATTGCATGATATTGACCTTCGTCGCTTTGCCGATGGGTTTGTGCACACGTTTACGCGTTATTCATCACGCGATAAAACTCCGATCATGACTGTCGTAACTAGGGGAAACTGTTTTTTTTTTCGCGAAAAGATATCAGAACAAGTTGTGTTCCAAAACACTTTAGTTCAGAGTCACTTTCGTGGTTGGATCATTCGAGTTGCTACGCATCTTATTCGCCTGCCCGCAAATCACGGGTGGACAGTAGCGGAGAAACTCGATTCTGATTGGCTCACTCACGCAGCGGTCAGTCTTCACACGAAGACAGGCGGCAATAGCCAGCGGAAGACTGCAAACGTGCACACAGGATATTGAAGTCTAGCCTCCACGTAAATATTTGCGCGAAAAAAAAACAGGTGGCGTTNTTGAAGTCTAGCCTCCACGTAAATATTTGCGCGAAAAAAAAAAACAGGTGGCGCTTGTTAGAACCCATTCAGTCCCGAATTCATTTAAGAGCTCAGGTGTTGCAATCATTACATTTATTGATGTGCGCTGTACCTGTGTCTAGCGTGCTTCTCACGAACAGCGAACAACTTAATGCTTGTTCGTTGATGTCAGCGTTAACCATTCACAAATTAGAGAGGCAGGAACTTTGACCAATCGGATCACTCTGAAGAAAGACGCTCAGAACACAGGCAACTTATTCCTAGCGACACCTTCATTTCGCGAAGAAAAAAATTCACGACCAGTTGTATTTCATATCACTCATATCCACTTTCTTGAGTGGATGATCTATGCTTTACGGGTCTTTGGCGTATGCCCACGAATCACAGACGCACAGTATCGGAGTTACCTAATGCTGATTGGCCAGTTAAGTAAGAAAATGTCTTCTCACAAAGACACGCGGCCAATAAGCAACGGAAAAACTGTTGGGTACGCACATAGAGTGTTGTAATCTAGCATGTGCGGAAATATTTTCGCGAAATTTGGGTGTCCCTGCTTATTTCTTGTCGTGTCCAGTGCCAACCATATATATTATTTAAGTGCAACATGTCCTCGATTATGCCACAAGGACTCAACAAGTTAACCATTTCAAACCCAATATAATTTACGTGTTAAGGTGTTGAAAAAACAAAACAAAATAATGATGAGTGCTGTACTTAAGTCGACACAATACTTGTTTTATTGTCGCAGCCAATGAGCTGTAGGCTATATGTTCGGCTACAGTAATATGAACCAGTTATGACCTAGACCAGTACGACTGTTTGCGAATCATTCACCTCCAGGCAAGATCATTGGTCATTGAACTTCGCTGTGTGCAGTACAGACCAAAAATTATACACATGCGTAATGTACGCAATTGTGCACGCTCGGTCTGAATGGGTTAACACCTTCAGTCCCCGTTTCCATGATCGATAGCATGTTGCACTTGAAGTATATCTATGGCCAGATCTGTACACAGCAAGAAATCACTGGCCGTAGTTTTAAGTGTATATTTCTCGTGAGAAATTTAATTTTCTGGAATTTCTGAACCTCAAACTTGTGAATGGTTAATTCTGACGTCAACGAATACGCAAGTACATGGTTCACTGGTTTGTGAGAAGCAAGCCCGACACTAGTACAGCACACACCAAAAAAATCTAACGATCGCAACACTTGAGCACATAAATGAATTCGGGACGGAACGGGTTAAAGTTGCAATGAGGAGGTGTGATGGAGTTATGAACGCGGCTTAGCGCTCGGCAAGCGTGCACGCCGCTGTGAAAGCAGCCGCGCGAAGCCGAATGTGTTTTATCAACAACCGCGTGCAGGCGAGGGGGGTGTGGCGTAATCTGCCTTGTGCAATAAGTCAAAAAACTGCTCGAATCGCAGACCACATCAACACCGACATCTGCACACGTTTGCAAGCCTCGGCGGAGTGGCAAGTGAAGAGGCGTGGGTCGCTCTTTAACCATTTCAGACTCACTTTCATTTACGGTTTCAGGTGCCGCAAATAAACAATTTCTATGATCCGTGCAGTGCTTAAGTCGACACAGCAACTTGTTTCGTTGTCGCAGCCAATGAGCTGTTGTAGGCTTTACGTCCAGCTACAGTTGTATGAACTCATGATGACCTAGACCAGTAGGACGGTTTGCGAATCATTTACCCACAGGTACGATCGTTGGTCACTGAGCTTCGCAGTGTGCAGTACAGAGCGAAAATCACCCACACGTGCGTAATGCACGCACATATGTGCACTGCGTCTGAAGGGGTTAAGAGTTGGTAGTACACACATATTTACTGTACATTTGTTGCATGCGCGTTTATGCGTATTCCAGAACATAAATTTCCTGGGAATACAAATTTTTGCCAGGAAAGATAAAAGCCAATCTATTAGGCCCGGACGTTTTTGCTTTTATCATATTAACCCCTTAACATTATACCCCGAGTGTACTCGTTCACGTCTGACATGTTGCAGAATTTGTAGTATCATGATCGGTGCTGTGCAAGTCCCCGTGGCGGGAGGAAGGGAGGTGGGGGCATTAATTATAAAAATAAAACACTGTAAATATTTATATTCTACGTGTTATAATATTTTCATTGATTTATGATACATGTGGCAAAATACACTGAAGAGCCAAAAAAACAGGTATAGGCGTGCGTATGAAAACAACAGAGGTGTGGAACAAATCATAGTAATGCGATGCGGTCGGCAGCTGGATCGGTTACTGCTGCTACAATGGCAGGTTATCGATATTTAAGTGAGTTTGAAAGTGGTGTTATAGTCTGCGCACGAGAGATGGGACATAGCATCTCCGAGGTAGCGATAACATTTGGATTTTCGCGTACGACCATTTCACGAGTGTACCGCGAATATCGGGAATCCGTGTGAAACATCACATCTTCGACATCGCTGCGGCCGGAAAATATCGTGAAAGAACGGGACAAACGATGACTGACGAGAATCATTAAACGTGACAGACGTGCAACCCTTTCTCANTGAAAGAACGGGACAAACGATGACTGACGAGAATCATTAAACGTGACAGACGTGCAACCCTTTCTCAAATTGGAATAGATTGGATTTGTGGACTGCCCTGCAGGATTCATGGTGTGAATTGCCTCCTGCATACCTTCAGACATTAGTCGAGTCCATGCCACGTCGTCTTGCGGCACTTCTGCATGCTCGGGGG